>DWAJ01001139.1:0-24669 GCA_018238005.1 Eurema mandarina
ACATGGATATGAAACGTAGAGAATCCGATATCTGAACATGATACGTTCTGGCGCGAGTCCAACTCACCATCAAGGCGGTTTGAGCCGGTTTTGCAAGATTTTACTTGCAGTGAAACATCTTTCATGTAGACGTTTTAATAATTATAATAGAGTCGAATATTTAAAGACTGGCAACACCGCTCGTTTGCCCCTTTTTGTGTAAAAAAAAATAGGAATGTATACTGGCTTCGCACGTATATATTATATACAAACGGGCACAGCTAGTTCACAAATAAATAATTAATGCTGAAAATGTAAATAAAATCCATGCATTCCAGTAATAATTGAATGCGTAGAATTAAATATAGTACGCGTCATTTATGTTTAGCGCTGGACGAGAATAGCTGCGCATCGGTACAGCCAATCAACGCTCGCGCACCCGACGATCACGCACCCCGCGCCCCGTTACCTCGATACCTTATTTTTGACTTCTGCGCAGGTTTCGTTCAGCGCTAAAGATTCGTGACGCGTACTATACTATTTCTTTCTTTGTTTTCTCTTCACTTCAAATTATAGTTTCAGTTATTATTACTTTTACTATTGATTATTCTTTTCCATTCTTGGTGAAATGTCAATGCTGTGTTGCCAATTGATCATTTGTATGTTCGTTTTTTTTTTTAATTTAAGTATTTCTAGCAATTGTCAAAAGTGACAACCAACATGACAGTTGAAAAATCGTTCAGAAATAATATTAGTTATTTACCTACGTCCTACATGTATTTCAAAGTCTTAAAAGTGGTACCGGGAAAATGATTATGGAAATTGTGTAATATTCCTAAATCGCCTTCAAACGCTTAATTCTCCTTCAAATAAATTAATTGGCTATTTAATCTCAAGTATTATCAATTTTCAAGATTATCCAATTTGTAGCCTTAAAGTTTGCTTGGCGTATTATTTTGCGAAACAGATACGTTTAATAATTTTTGAGGCAGTAACTTTTAATGACCAATTATAGGAAACAAGTTAAGACATTTACTTGGCACTTCAAAATTGTACAAAGAAAATTTGTAAACTTAAAAAAAAACGAATTCAAAGTGTAGTTTGAATTAATTTTTTTGTTTATTTTATTTATTATATTATCTTAAATAACCAAAGCTTGCATTCAATCATAGTAATAATATTAAGGATATGGGCTGGCGCTTCTCTTTCCATCAGGAGTGTCCAGCTCGTCTCACCACTTCATAGTAAAAAATATAGATATAATGTTACCTTTGAAAGAAGCCATCTTGCGTGGGCCCCGTAGATCTCATGTATGACAACGGCCGGTCCGTGCTGTGATTGTTCGCCTTGAACTTGTTTACCTGACAACCATTAATATTAATATTAATATTTGTTATTACCAAATTTATTATTATGTATAATGTAAAGTCCATTACACGATAAAATTGCTTTAAAGAAGTCGTATAAAAGAGAATTTGGCCTTAAGATCAAATTCTAAGCGTAAGCTGTAGAACTACAAAACCAACCTCCAACAAATAATTAACATTTTAAATAATAAAATTGAACACGAATTCCCGAAACTGCCTCAGTAATATTCACTAAAACACAGACAATAAATAATTTTCTTTTATCTCGAAGTTGGCAACCCTGAGCCCAGGTAAAAGCTTTATAAGCATGGATCTTAAATTAAATAACACAAAAGAGAAGTTGAAAACAATACAAATGGAATCATCATTCTGTGGTTTCGCTCACAAACAGTTTGTATTGTGTTAAAGCTGTTTTCGTTTAAAAACTCCTACATCAAAAGATTTGGACGGCGATTGGACGTTTCTGAACGAAGTTGTGTGGTTTTATTGCGTTGTCTTGAAAATATTTTACCTATTAATGTTTTAATCAAAAATTGTATGTTTTACCCAAAGAATTCAGTAATTTTCTCCGCGAGATTATTTAAAAAAATATCTTAATCCCCACTTTATTGCGCGTTCCACAAACCCGATTATAAAAAAAAATGGATTTTTTATATACCTAAACGTAATAATCGGTCCGTAAATGAAGCCAAAACTGTATATATGAAAGTGTATAAAGCACGTTCTTATACTTGATAGCACGCATACAAGACCACTGATAATATTAATTGCTGCTAATAAGAAATTTACCCTGTAAATGTGAAAATTTTTTAATGTATGGAAAACATAGAATACGAATGATACGAATACGAATTTTATGCGATACACAGCGCCGACGATCTATCTAAGTAGACAAAATTGTCTACAATAAAATGGCTTCACTTCCTATTCTCATACAGCGGTTCTTGGTGCTATCACTCTATGCCTGCCTAAATTCTTCTTCCACTCGAGTGCGAACCATCGCAGACTGTCTCCGATATTGTAAAAGGTATTTTAAGTTTAATCAAAGCTTCCACGTGAGTGGCTCGTAACAAAATGATGGGCGATATAAAAATTCACTTACAAATGGACGCGAGGAAATGAAACGTCGTCCTATTTTCACGACGCGAATTCGGTTGCCATCTATGTCATTATTTGACTGACTTCACTATAGGGAGTTGGATTTGTTTATTTTCCTAGTATTATAACGTTTAAATACAGTTATTATAAGGGAAAAACGCGGCTTTTTAAGTAACTAGCCTCGCCCCGTTCTATCCGCAATATATACCTTCGTCTTAAGTCACTGTATCTATATGCTAATATATAAAGCTGAAGAGTTTGTTTTGTGTTTGTTTGAATTGAAAAATTGTTTTTTTATTGAATTGACCATTTATCGAGGAAGGTTTTAGGCTATATAACATCACGCTGCGACTAATAGGAGCGAAGATATAATAGAAAATATGGAAAAAACGAGGAAAATTATTCATCTTTATAAAAATAATATGTATGAAAGAATTATTCCCCTTTAAATGATCTAAAAAAAGTCCGCGACAGTATATGTCTATCTTCTACGATTGACTCACTATAACATAATAATAGAAATAGATCCGACGGGGACGAAGTCGCGAGCAACAGCTAGTCTTAAAATAAAAAACAAGCCCGTGCTACCATACCATACCATATGGTTATAGACTATAGTACTACTACATACGACGTAAAAAACACATCTTTGATATACTATTCTATAGTAAAGTCAGAGTTTTCATTTGAACCCGTTTGCCAACGTAAACCGTCTTATGTGACCATAAATCCTTTAATGAGAGCCTCTAATTAAAGAAAGGTCTCCGACCCGGCGTCGTTAAAAGTTATGCTTTTTATGAGTATGAGAAAAAGTGCCTTCACTTTGAGGCTGATTAATATGGGACATTTTTTTTGTTTGTTGGTTGTTTTTTATTTAGGCATAGATTTATAGGAATATAGACTTTTTTTCTTTGATAATAAGTACGTCGAATCCTCTGGATAATGTGGATTAAACTATATAATTTCATAGTAAAAAATACTAGCCTTCTAAATAATAAATAATGTGGCTACGTAACCCGAAGCGTGAATTAGTACGCCCTAGACTTTTTATATGATTTCTGACCAGAATGGTTGGCTGAAGGTAATATTATACGTCTAGTCTAGAACAAACTTTAAAGGATTAACTATTATTAGAAAGACACGTGATAAAAATGATAAGATGAAACGGAAATATTTTGTATAAAATTGTAATTTTATGGCTCAGGTCGATCCAAGCCGTGGGCGTCTTCTAGTTAAGGGGGTTTCAAAACCTTATATACCTATGAAATATAGCCATCCTAGATATAAATTGCAGCAATTTGCATGATTGCATAATTCTGTACGAAGTCACAGAAGATGGTAAATCGTTAAACCTACAGAAATAATCTTAATAAATATAACTGCCGGAAATTCTCCAGCTACACTCCAGCTACGCTCACATCAGAAGGACACGTGTTTAAATGTCAAATAACAAATTAATTTATATTATTAACATTAACGTGTGTCAAAACAAATCAAATTTTGTGACATTTCAAATTGTACCTACATTGAATTTAAATTCCAAGTAAAATGGTTATAATGAAACGAACTGAACTTCGTTGTAAGGTTCGAAAGTAGGCTACTGAAGTTAGCTAAGGTATTCGTGCCGTCAAATTAATAAAATTTTTGCAGAGTTCTCCCGCAGAATATTAAGAAAATATTTTCAATTTTCCAGAGAAATTATAGAACACACTACACTGTTGTAACGCTTTTATTAAGCGTATATATATACTAGCCTTTTACGGTAATTATGAACAGTCTTTTAATTAAAAATGTATTTTGGTGTAGCCAGACCCTAAGAAAGTAAAATGAAATGACAGAGAAAATGTGTTTCTTTGCTTAGATTTGCGTTTTATTGAAATGTAAATTACGTTATTGATTCTACATTATGACACACACACACACATGCTTTCTCAAATGATATCCATTGATTTTTTCTTTAATGAAGACAGCCGATCGAACATAGTTGTATCAACACTAACCATTGGTTTGAAAACATATTTTTCGGACATTACATATACATTCGGACCGCACCTGCCCGAAACACGAGGCCGTAAACAGTGATTCATTGCGTGTTTTATTTATTATTTTATATCAATTACGATTAATGATTTAGTTTTCCATGTTCATTCTTTTATTTCAGAAATATGTGTAACTCTTTTTAACAACTATGGACATTCAAAGATTTTCAAGCATTTAACTATTTATTATGTGAATATTAAAATGATTACTGAATTAAGACACCGAAAATTTTACACCGAAATTTTAACAGCGTGTAAGTTGATTTTTTTCTTGTTAAAAGTAAATTCGACCTCCAGACAGACTTGTTTAAACAAATATTAACTATTGAAACGTTCCATCAAGCTATAACAACAACAAAAAGTACAACAAATGAATGAGTAAGTGACGAGTATATTAATACAAAGCGATCTGCGGAGAATGATGAAAAATTCAAGTGTGTTTTCAGTTTCAGGAGACAGCAAATATTGGTCCGTAGCGAAGTCCGTACCATTAATAATGATCGCGAGCGGACTTTGTCTCCTTAGAAAAGCAATAAAAGTTAGCCGAAGAAAAACGATTTTTTTTTCTTTAACAACTCGATGTCGGAACGTAATTACTTTTATGGTGACTTTCTGATTTGCATTGGTCCAGGTGGGTTCGACGTTGTTGCGAAAGAGTCTGGAAAAATGCCTGGGACCCCACTCGCTATAGAATGGAACACAGTGGGGTTTGGTCGGTAGTAGCCCATGGTCCTTTCACCGAGGAGATGGAACCTATGAGGATTTCCCCACTTCAGAAAAAAAGGTGGGTTGGATGTTATGAGGTTCGCTTTGGTTGATTCTAATTTCCTACTCCTCCAACGAGCAGGCCAGTCACTTTAGGAAAAGTGATCATCGCTGCCTTTGAACATCGTGAGGTTTTGCATAGAGGCTTAGCTTAAAAACATTAATATACGTTTCGTTTGTGGCTGAAGTACACGTGCAATTTAACATAATAGCATCTTTAGCTCGTAAAAATAACCCCTATAAGGGTTTATTATTTATAGAAAGTTATCTAAGCAATTAAAATTCTTAAATAAAGCAAGAGAGGTTTGGACCTTCCAAAGGCTTTAAGCTTCCATAGCATTCAGCAAGAATGTCAGTTTAAATCGGAATTGCGTTAAAACAGATTTAAGCATTTAATTTGAATTGACATAATTACGCCAGCTATTTACTTCGCAAATACTGATAAATTTAATTTGAATTTGAAAGTCAATATTATAGCTATAAACTTTAATTTTGTATTTTAAATGTCTTTTTATATGTATTTTTATACCTGCTGAAAGGGATACAAACAATTATACTTCAAAAGATAAAAAAAACCTTCACTGATAGAATGTTAAGGACTTAATATCTTGCACATTTTAAATTGTTTTATTCATATTTTGAGATTTAGCGATATTATGAAATGTGAATTCTGACATGCAAATTAATTATTTTAACTTTACGCTAGTACAACAAGACAACTAAAAATCTTACTAATGAAATGTTTAAAACTATCTGAGCTTTATCTTGCAATGCTTTTTGTACGACCCTAACTCCTAAGAAAGTACGAAACGCACTAAACTTGAGTCGGCCAAATATTCCCACTAACTCAACATCCCCAAATTAGTCTAACATTGTATAAATCATTTCTTACCAAAATCACTAGCCCTACTATTTATTGTCAAACTTCAGACACTCGCATTAATTTCCACCCCAGATGGTGAACTTGACCCATTTAATACTCTCTCTTTCTAACACGCACACGATTGGATTGTGCGATAGAGATGGGAGATCGAACGTTTTTGGAATAGCGATTTTTTTAATAATACTTCCTTGTTGAGTTGGTTCAAGATTTCGATTTCTACGAAGTGTGTGTTAGGAATTGATTTTTTTAGGTAGTTTGATTTTCTCATCTTAATTTATCCTGTTCTTGGTGGTCACAATCTTTTTACATTATTTGCATTACAATTTTCAGAAATGCATATGAACCCCTATGGGGGGAGCCTATGCTCCCGAACTAGTGAGAAAAATTAATTTTAGGATTAGTTCCTAAAAGCATGTTCCCACTTGAACAAAAATTTTCCTCTCCCATTCAAACATGGATCCCAAAACAATTCAAGAAATCAATAATCATTGAATTCACTTATGGAAAATTTTCTTATACATCATATTATTAATAATTTTATAATTTAGATTAAACTTGAATCAAAATAAATAATTGATAAACATTCTATTGAGTTACGATTAAACGTAGTATAACTGATCTGGTTTTCAAAGATTTGAGGCAGATTTTAAAATAATAAACCCAAGGTAATGAAAATTTTCCTCCACAATTGCCAGACGTTCAAAAAACGCTGCTTAATTTTATATTTTTACCTCAAATTACGAGTGCACAGAAATCTTTTATGCATGAGTATGCCTCTAGAAATATGCCCGTCTGAGTGGCTTCTACATGAGACTACACTGATTACCCTCTTACACACGAATTCTACTTATTATATTATGAGGTTTTTATGACGCATGTTCTATAGTGATATTATACCAATTCAAGATTTTTTTTTGTTCTCTTTGTTTTTTAAGGAAAAGATATAGTGGATTTTTAATCGTGAATTATAGATTGTATAAGGTTATATTAAGATATAAAATTTATAAACTCGCTCTGATATTTCATACGTTGTACTTTGTAGGGTATCTACCCTTCCTTCCTTTTTATTACTAAAGTTAGTAACTATTATTTATAGTTATTAACAGATTTTAACTATAACAATCTACTACCATTCGATTTATCGTACAATAAGGTTTTAAATTTTACTACAGTTCTCGGAAAACTTTGCAACATTTTGTTTAATTGTTGCAGAGTAAGTTGCAAGTTCTAGTCGTAAAGCGTACGAGAGAAAGTTTCATTTGTGGGGGGGGGTGCTTACCGGTACTAACGATCTCCTGGGGGAGGGTAATGATAGATGATTATGTTTATATTTTTATGTTATCATTGTACATACAGTAATGAAGAATGAATAAATAAATATTTGAGAGATAAATCTTCGGTGATAAATGATAGTTTTTTTAAATACCGAGACGATTAAACAGTGTTACTACATATCATTACATAGTATGAAACAAACTCGCTTTTTTCTGTCGTCCTACTTTAAACTTTTAAACTACGCAACCGATTTCATGTATTTTTTTATCAGATAGATATACAAGAAGGAAGGTTGGAATGTTTATATGTAAAATACATGCATTGTTGAAACTAAAACAAAATAAGCTTCATATATTAGTATAGATTTTTTGTTTATATCATAGTGGGCTACTAAACAGGAGGTTCTCTTGTTATTTGGTTAGTGCTTTAATTATATGCTTCATAATAAACTAAACACAGCCATAGAAACAGGTTAATGTCTATAATGAATCTGGTGGGCTATGTGAATGTAAGTTACAAAAAAAAACCGACTTCAAACTAAAAAGCAAAAAAAAAACATTTTTTTCATTAAGTATAATATAGAAATGATTTAATAGTTATTTTAAATTTTAGAAGAATACGAGTATATGTATATACGATTGAATCGAGAAACCTCTTTTTCATGTCGGTTAAAATATTATTCATAGGTATTTCAAATTATACACGTGTAATTAAAACAGCCTTCGAATAATTGAGAACAAAACCTTTCTAGAATAAATTGACGTATTTAGAGCGAGCAATTATGTTTTATAATTAAGAAATATTAATTGTTACTAACTGTTACCGCGACCTCGTCCTGAAAAATATTAAACCTATCTGGTTTCGTTGGTAGGTACCTTAGCTTATGTAACTACATTTTAACGCACCTACGCTTAAATTATTAAACCGATTTTGATGAAAATTTGATAAAGAAGTAAAGTTTTAAAGTCATTTAAGTATAATATTGTTTAATCATTGTGTTTATTTGACTTAAAAACACGAAATTTTGTTTTCACAGTCAGGTAAAAAGAGCCAAATACCGCATGGCTATTAGGTGATTTTTTATCCTTAGGAATCCTTCATATAATAAATGCGAAAGTAAGAATCTTTATTCCGCTTTCTCACAAAACTACTGGACCGATCATCATGAAATTTTATACACATATTCTTGGAGATATCTGAATGAACGTAGGCTTTTAATTTCTAATACTTTTTAAATTGATTCTATGCAAGTGAATCCGCAGGTTAAAGGTAGTAATGTATGTTAGAGTTTATAGTATAGTTTATCCTACATCTTAAAGATTCAAGAGAGTAAACTACTACTACTCGCGTGAAAAGAAAAAGTATAAGAAAATCATCTGTGCCATGGATTGTGGTTTCAATTCCCACTTCAAAATTATAAAATATCTGTAAAATAATTTCTTTCTACTAAATGAAAAGACGTGTTAATTTGTGCGAAGCAATTTTTTTTTAGTTTGATGTCCGGTTTTTTTTTAATAATTATTATTTTATTAATTTATTAATATATGCATCCTTTTTTAATATTAAAGGAGTCTTAAAGAAATAAGTATTAATAACGAACATAAACAACACCGAAAAACATAATTTAATATCCATTTATACCTTTAAGTATATGTATTAGAAATAAAAATAATTGAATGGATCATAGTAAATTCAAACAAACTAATATCTACAAAATGCTTAAAACACTGGATTTGATTCAAAATACTAAATATTTCAACACTTTCTCATAACATCAACAGAAGCAGCACAAAATATAGCCCAAATGAACGTCAGAGATATAGGAATAACAGAATGCTAGAAAAATCTTTAAGAATATTAATTGAAAGCCGATATACATAATTTCTAATAATGTTTTACTTAGAAATCTAAATATATACATTTATTTTACACTCGGTAACCACGACAAGAGAGAGATAACCTTAATTAAACCGGCTTTAAGATATACTAATAAAAGCATTTCCTTTTATATGAAAATATAACCATAAGCATACGTACTGTAATCAAGCAGAATAAATACCACAGAAACATTTAAAAATATATAATATGTAAAGAAGCCGAAATGAAATTTTAAAACTCGCTAAAGAAATACAACAATTATGAAAGCATACACGCCACGAAATAAGGAAACACTGAAGACGTACAAAATGAAATGAAGCAGCACAAAAACATTTAAATGTATACGTAAAGCACGCTACGGTGAAGCACGCTACGAGAAGCACGCTACGGGAGGCACGCTACGGCTGCTACGTACCGGTGAAGCGAGCGCGGCGGGCGCCGGGCCCGGCCGCTGTGATATGAACACGACCGCGTGCGAGCGCGTAGGCGGCCGTCTGACCGCGCCCCGCGCGTAGCCCTGTCTCTACGTAAGGTGCAGGCAAATTGTCTTGCGAATTTACTACAATTTACTCGTACTTTTAACGGTACGCTCTATTCGTAAGAAATAAACTAATTTATTACTTTCAGGAATTTGTTTTGTAATTTTAATATTTATATTTTAGAATGAATTTAAATTCGCGACAGTTTAATCACTATAGATACAGTAATGAAGCCCATAGTCTAGCAAAAAATAATATAAAATGCTTTAAAAAACCATTTTTTTAATTTTGCATTATTTTATTTCACTGTAGTTCATTTATAACGCTGACTTAGCATACTGGTTTCATGGTTGGACTTACTTACATGGTTCATGTTCATCTATATAAAATTAAGTTTATGATAATAAACTAAAGTTTATAACAATTGAAAGTATTATATTATTATGCGTTTTATATAATCAATATTGTTCTCTTGTATTTTAGACTATAATAATGTATTATAGTCTGTACGTAATTATTTTTTTAATCCAATCCGAATAATAAGATTGTACGTGTTTTGATAAACAAAATTAAATCCTAAACTCTTAAAAGGACAAACATATACACGTATGTATACAAATTGGTACCACCCCTTTGTAGACATGCCAAGTAAATGACGATTCTATTGCAAATAAATAAGTCCCGATTTCGTTTATATCGATATGTTTTGGTCATTAAGGAATCGTAACCACAAAACATGAAATATATTTCGTGTTATAATGATTCTTACACAACATTCTTATTTATTAAATGTTATCAGAGAATGCCATTTTGACGTCAACTTTCCTAACCTAAAATTATTTGAAATGGTCAATAAAGTCTGTATTATATATAAATGAAGAAACTGACTGACATATCAACGCACAGACTAAACGGCTGAACGTAAGCACTTGATATTTGCAATGACGTAGCTTAGGTACCGTAGAAGAGCACTAAGAAAGGAATTTCCGAAATCCCCACGGGAAAGAGAATGACTGGAAACCTTTTGTATGAAAAATCTAAACCGCTTAAGTTAGACGTTTCAAATTTGGCATGCAGGTAATTTGGCCTTTTGGCCTTTTGGCCTTTAGACCTTTAGATCTTTAGACTTAGGATTTTTGCAAAAGTTAAGGCTAGGACGGCTAGACCGATTTAATTGAAATTTGGTATATATGTAGGATACCCTGGATTATCATTTAGGATACTTTTCAACTCGATATTCCCCCGGGAACGGGAACTGGGCGGGCAAAACCGCGAGCAGCTATTAAAATATATATCTGCTAGGTATATGGTAGTATGTACATAATAGAATAGATATAATATGGTCCATATAATGTAAAAAATGTTAAAGAATATTAAAAAGTACTATTACTGGGAATTTATAATTTAAAGTTTTTAAAGTTTATTCTTTAAATAGTTATCTGGTTAAAATAGCATTTAGCTCATTTAACATTATGAGGAACATAAATAGAGTTAACAGGCGTTAACTCGCAATCGCTATGCTATCGGTTTTTAAAATGAAGAAAGGAAAATATTATAAATACAAGGGATTAAAGAATTGGAAAAAGCACGATAAGAGGGTACAATAAGCCTTTGATAACTTTATCAAAACATCATAACTTGACCCCGTTCTGTAGGACCACTTCAGTACGATTGGCCTAATTCAGCCTAACGGCATATTTCTAACTTCTATTAAAAATGAAAAAAATATAAATAAATATTCTTAAAAGCCAAGGAGAGCAGAAACAAAACATGTTTATAATATAATGTTTTTGACATTGAAAGAAGACTTACCTTCACTTTAGAATATAATTCGTAAGCTCTAAGAGTGTTGTATGTTATATAAACCTCTTACAGCGACTTGACTTTGCATTGAAGCCTTGAAATATATTTTCTATGTACTTGCTAATGCCTTTTGTATACAGTTCTGTGAAGGACAGCGTTATTATGTTCTTTTGTTATGTGCAATGTACTGCAAATGATTGTGATAAGCATTTTAACATTTACAAAAAAAATAATTGTAAAAATCATCATCGTTCTGTTATAATAATATAATCATTTATAATAATATTTATATGTAAAAATGTATGTGGAAATAAATAACAGAAACTCCTTTTTACTATGATTACAAAACAACTGAGCGTCAAAACAATCCATTTTATCTACAACGCTCGTAGCGCGCTCGTAGCGTGTCTACGCCGCCCACGCGTAGCGGCCGTAGCACAGCTGTTCGCGTACGCTACGATTTCATTTGTTTTCATTTATATCAAGTTAGTATGTTTGGTATTTATTTTACTTAGGTGTGTAATATAGTTTTTTTAATTACTTAGGTATATTAAACTTGGGTAAGCTTAAGCAAAATAAAAGCTTCCTTTAAAAAAAGGATCTATAAAATATATTTAAAAAATTATGTTCAATTTATTATGACTTTTTTTCTCAAATAAAGGAGATAGTTGATTCAGCTTTCTAAATAAATTAATTATATTATATTCAACGCTTATTGGAAAGTGTATGGATTACAATAAACAAAGTGAATAACAGTGTTTATTGTAAATGCAATTTTTAACCGACTTCAAAAAAAGGAGGAGGTTCTCAATTCGTCTGTATGTATAATATTTTTTTTTTATGTATGTTCACCGACACTTTCAAAAATTGTATGGGCGACTAGTGCGTTTATAAGTTTTTCAATAAGTATCTTATGTAAACATTTTAATTTTAAAAGTCTGGAGTAGGTCTGATGATGGAGCCAAGGTACAGTCGAGGGAAATCCTCAACGATTTACAGTAGCTACCTTGTATTTGGGCTTGATTATTTTGTATTGATAAGGACTTTACATCTAGATGGGTTGTGATTAACATAAGGGGTCTGATGCTGAAAACGTGGGATAGCGTAAAGAACTCCTTAACGGTATACAGTAGCTACCTAGTAAAACAATAAGTGTTTGTTTGGTTAAATCGATATTGATAGATAGATTGTTGTAGCATTTACTTGGTACCGACTTCTAAATTATAAAATAACTATTAAATCATTTCTATATACTAAATGAAAATGCGTATTACTTTGTGGGAAGCAAATTTATTTTTGCTTTTTAGTTTGAAGTCGGTTTATTTTTTGTTAACAATTATTGGATAGCAACAAGTACCTATTAGTATTTTTTTCCGTGGGGAAATGCTCACACATGCCTACAATCTCGGGGGTGAGAAAGTAGGTTATGTCGGACTCAAACCGATAAAACCCGAAGGTGTTCCACTGTCCCGCGTTTAGTTCAATCACGGGTGCTCTGGCGGACTCTTCCTGTCAGCAAGTACCTAATATTAGTTACTTCAACGTCACACATTTGCATTTACCTTCGCTTTAGTAATTAATTTTTATTTCTACCAAAATCCAGTATATCATTTCACTAATTCCATTTTAGGATGATATCATGTTGTTTTAATGTTAAAATAAAAAATATTAAATAAACTTATAGCATTTTTATTAAAAAGAAATCTAGTATAGTTAATAATTATATAAGTAACATTATTTATTTATCTACAATGGCAGTGTACTTTTCACCTTTTTCTTTGTAGTAAATTTAATTAAAGACTGTTTGGATATACTAAACAGATGTAGATTGCATTCAACGTTTAAATTGAACTTGCAATACCTAATAGCGTACCATAATTAAATTAATAATATTTTTAGTCTACAAGTAATTTCATGGTTATATTTATATAGAAATATACGAGTATACGCCATGAACGTGTTAAATATTATGAATTGTATTTTACAGTCATATATATAATTCTTTATATAGGTGTACAGTAGCAAGTTATAATTATTTTATAAGGTGTTTTAGGTGACTAGTAAAAAGATTTACAATAGATAAGTATGTGCTATAAAAGTGTAAAACAACGGTTTTTTCAGATTAATAAAAAGGTTATAAATAATATACGGATTGCATCATAATAAATGACATCTAGGTACATATACTATTGAAAGGAACACACTATAATATATTATGTATAATATACAATCAATCTTACACTAATCTTAAAATTATTAGCTTTGGTGTATTTATTATAAATGCAATAATTAAATATCAGTAATTGTATATGTAATCCAGCTTTCTCAGACAATTGATTTTAATTTTTGTTGATATGACGAATATAAGAAATATCACTATTTATCATCTGTTTTGCATAATTAAGAAAATGTCTTTAATGACACTAATTACTTCTAAATAGTATATTAAACATATGGTATTGGTTTATTCGCGGTGTTTTTGATGCAAACATTACACCTCGATACTCGTGTTAGCAATCGTCCTGCTTTTAATGTTTCTCTTTCGGGCATTTCGAATTGCTTGTTTTGATCGATGGTTGCCATCCAGAAACTTAGCTTGTTAGCAAAGTGATGGCACGTTCCACCCTCACCGTTACATTCGATGAAAGGAGTTGCACGGAAATCTTCAAGACATGAGCCGGGACTTGCTAAAGCTTGTCCACCACCATTTCCGCCAGCTCCAGTGTGCTGAAATAATAATTAAAACCCTGCTGTTTATTTAAGACGACACAATTGAAATCAAAAATGAAAAATGTATGACGTGGCCAAGAGATATTTTACTCGTAAAAATAAAGCGGTGCTTACCATAACAAAACTGTATCCTATCCATAGTGAGTTCCACCCAGCTGGACAATTAGGTATATCTTGGGTTTGACTATGAACTGCTATGACATTAGCAGGAACTTCGCACACCACACACCTTGATATATGTTTTGCAATTTCGTAATTTTCCACAGGCATCATAGGGATTGGGCTGTTCGTTGATAACCAATAGCTTCGATCGTTTCTACTTGCATAGTTACATACATCGTTGAGATCACAAAATAGGAAAGGCATTGTGCTGAACTTGCGTATACATGAGCCAGCGTACCCTAAGTCTTGATTATGAGCCTTTTCATTACCATCTATATAAAGGAGTGAATATCCATCCCATAATTTAACGTGGCCTGGTTCACATTTTGGAACGTTCTCAGTTTGACTATGCTTTACTAAAAGGAAACCTGTTAGGTAGTCCCTATTTTCACAAGCAGCACCTGCCGGTCCGGGTAAGCCGGGACTTCCAATGCGGCCTATTTCACCTCTTTCACCCTGGTACCCTTGTAAACCTTGGGGTCCAGGAGGACCTGGTGGTCCTCTAGGACCTGGGAATCCACGATCTCCCTTGTCCCCTGGACTGCCATCTAATCCTCTTGCACCAGGTAGACCATTGATACCAGGAGCTCCATCGAGTCCAGGAAGACCTCTGGGACCGGGTTCTCCTTTAGGACCATATACAATTTCAGCAGCATTACCCTTATCTCCCTTTACTCCTTCTTGTCCTATTATGCCTATTCTTCCGGGGAAACCTCTGTCTCCTTTTTCACCGGGGAAGCCCATAGGACCCGGTTTTCCATCAAGTCCGGGATGACCCGCTTCTCCTCTATCACCCTTCTCACCCTGCAATCCTGGTATACCTTGGGGTCCTTGGTCACCTTTGATTCCTGGTCTACCAAAGCCAATGGCACCCTTATCTCCTTTCTCGCCTCTTTCACCTGGTACCCCTGACGGCCCTGGTAATCCGGGTTGTCCATCAAATCCTGGTGGTCCAGCGATACCTTCACGCCCTTGATCTCCTTTCTCACCTTGTGGTCCTGGTAATCCTGGAGTACCTGGACGTCCTACCTGACCTGGTAAACCTGGAAGACCTTGATCGCCCTTTTCACCTGGAGCCCCTGGAAGACCTGGGCGACCATGTTTGCCGGGAACTCCTGGTAAACCTTTTTCTCCTTTGATCGTAAGTCCTGGTCTCCCATCAGGTCCAAGCGGACCTTTATCACCTAAAATAAAAAATCTTATATATAAATCTAATTCACATGTAATGTTTATATTAAAAAAACACAAAAACATTGGCAATCGTAAAGAAGACACTCCTTAAACTGGTAGTACAAGTACAAGTATGTACCTATCAAAAAATTATAAATAAAGTCATAATGGACATGTTAGTAGAGGAATAAAATTAATAGAAACGTTACTCTCATATTATCTCAGTCAAGGCAGTCAGTTTGACTTCTTTGCTTCATTTGTTAAATTTAAGTCGTGGTTGAAATAATATTCCTATCATTAATATTTTAGAATTTGACATGATACATTTCGTTTTCTTATTTTTTATTTTATCGCATTTTTATATTTATTTATTTATATTATACGAAGAAGTGAAATAATTTAGGCAGAAATACAAAATTGGTTAAAAGGAAATACCTTTTTCTCCCACAGGTCCAGTGCGGCCTAATTCTCCTTTTTGGCCTTCGAATCCACGATCTCCCTTTTCACCTTGTAAGCCTTGCAAACCATCTCTTCCTCTTTCTCCTTTTTTACCAAGTAATCCATTCATTCCTGGAAGTCCCATATCACCTTTCTCTCCCTTTATATCAATGGATAGTCCCGGTAAGCCCCTGTCTCCTTTCGGACCTGGATACCCCCTAAGACCTTCTGGTCCAGGTGGCCCTGATAAGCCTCTTTCGCCTTTAGAGCCATCAATACCGTCTCTTCCATTAAAACCTCTTTCTCCTTTGTCACCTTTTTCGCCATCGAAACCAGGCAAACCTATATCTCCTTGTGGTCCTGGTCGTCCATCGAGTCCAGGTTTTCCTGGTAGTCCAGGCTCTCCCATTAAACCTCTATCACCTTTCATTCCTGATAAACCTCGCAAGCCCCTATCTCCTTTTTCCCCACGTTGACCAGTAATTCCTTGTACACCAGGAAGTCCTTGATCACCCTTTTCTCCTGGATTTCCAGGAAAACCGTAGCCAGGAAGACCATTGTCTCCTTTATCTCCTTTTTGCCCTTCTTGACCAGGTACACCATCAACTCCGGGAAAACCTGGGATACCAGCATCACCCTTTTCGCCTTTACTAGCTGCTAATCCTGCATCACCTTTGGGCCCGAATGGACCTGGGAATCCTTGGTCTCCCTTTTCTCCAGGTAATCCTTGTCTACCCGGGGGTCCTGGTGGTCCAGAATAACCTTGATCTCCTTTCATACCTATTATACCAGCTGGTCCTATTGGGCCATCTAAACCCGGATTTCCAGGCATACCTGGCACTCCAATTTCTCCTTTGTCACCTTTTTCACCAGGACTACCATCAACGCCTCTTGCACCGTGTATTCCCGGACGTCCACGAATACCTGGAAAACCTTTAGGACCATCTGGCCCTTGCATACCTGGTTCTCCCTTTTGACCTGGTAATCCAATTACACCAGGTTGGCCTGGTTTACCAGGGAATCCTTGTTGTCCTTTTGGTCCATTCCTGCCGGGTGTTCCAGGAGTTCCAGAAAAACCGGGTGGCCCTACGGGACCTGGTTCTCCTTTTAATCCCATTGGGCCTGGTACTCCTGGCCGTCCACTAAAGCCTATATCACCTTTTTCTCCTGGTAATCCTATTGGTCCAATAGGCCCATCATTTCCAGGTGTTCCAGATATACCTCTAGGTCCTGTTTCACCTTTATTTCCTTTTAAGCCTGATGGTCCTGGAGGTCCTGGCATAGAGGGTCCAATTTCACCTTTGTTACCTTTTAGTCCTGGAGTACCCGGAAATCCTCTGGGTCCAATTTCACCTGCGGTTCCCGGGAATCCCATTGATCCCATTTCTCCTTTATCTCCCGTTAATCCAGGATAGCCTCGTGGTCCAACCGGCCCAGCTCGTCCTCCTAAACCTTTTTGACCCTTATCACCAGTACGCCCAGTCAAACCTCTATCACCTTTGTCACCTGGTATACCTGTTACAAAAACATGTAAATGATTATATAAAATTTATACCTTGTCACAAAAGGTTATCATTTAAAAATCTGGCGTATTTAATATTGACCCTACGCGAAATAAAAATCACGTTTCTTTATAAGAGCTTTTGCCTGCTTGTTGTAGTTATTGACAACTGATAAAAAGGACAATGAAGTCCTATTAATAGCGTCCTATTTTTATGCTTTTTAAACAGTGCCCAAAAAAGGCCTTATTCATATAATTTGTTCAATATACGTAGGTAGGTAGACAAATTAAGTACGTTTTTAGAATATCAATAAAAATATTTACTTACCCTGTGGGCCTTGTGGACCAGGTAAACCTTGATTTCCTTTTTCTCCTTGAGTTAATAATTGTAAAGAATGTGGACACTGTCCTGGTTCACCTTTTTGACCACCTCTACCGGAGTACCCTTTATCTCCTTTAAATCCTTGGGCTCCTATTTCTCCCTTTTCTCCTTTTACCGAAGCACCCTTTGTTCCAGGTGTACCAGGTATACCATCCGTTCCTGGAGTACCATCTATTCCTGGTGGACCTATTCTACCCTGGTCACCTTTTTGACCTGGCATACCATTTAATCCACGATCTCCTTTTGATCCTAAAAGACCTCTTTCCCCTTTTGGACCCATTGGACCTCGTTCTCCTTGTAAACCCTTTTCTCCTGGAGGTCCTTTCACTAAATTCGAAGGAATAATTGCATCTGCTCCATTCATACCTGGTGGCCCAGCGGGACCCTCTTCACCTCTTTCACCCTACAAAAATCAATAGCTTTTAAGTAAAGAAATATACGATTGCAATATTAAAAGATATCAAGAAACTTACAGTAGCACCTGGTGATCCTGGCAATCCATTCGCTCCATCCGAACCTCTTTCTCCAGGTAGCCCTGTAGGTCCAGGTGGACCCCTATCTCCCCGTTCACCAGGGATACCATCTAATCCATGGTCTCCTTTTGTGCCAGGGCCACCTGGCCAGCATTCATTACAGCGACCACCAATGTCACCTTTCTGGCCTGGGTTACCAGGGGTACCGTCATATCCCGGAGTACCCTTTTCACCTTTTTCACCTGGTGGTCCCATTTCCCCAGGACTACCAGGTGTCCCTAGTGTAGAATTACCTGGTACGCCTCTTAAGCCTTGATAACCACGTTCTCCTTTTTGACCTTTTTCACCAGGTAATCCCGCCTGCCCAGGGGTTCCTGGTTCACCCTAAAAACAATTAATCATTATATTTGTTGTAGTGTATAGTGTGTTATAGTATTATGTAATAATTCAATTCATGAAAAAATAATTTAATTTGACCTAATATGTATTTTATCAAGTGATGGTTATAACACTAGAATGTGGATTCATTTAATAAGATGATTAATAAGATAATAATTACGAATTGATAGATGCTTAAAAACAGTATCACGAAAATTTAGCTTAATACTTAAATCCAATCAAAAACATAAATGTGAAATGAGAGCCAAGTTCAATATTATGATAAATGGCTTGGTTGTTGCGTTCAACGACAAAAGAAGTGAGATCTAAATGGGTGCCAAGTTCAATGGTCAGTCCTGAAATTTATTTATAAGTAACAGTATAACATATCATATCTTCTTATAACATGAGATAATGTATTGTAGCCTGAGGTCTGTCTTGGCTAGTTTTTTATAAACCTATCAACGAATTATTATGCTCGATCGCTAGTTTCTACCAACAATCCAAGTTTTTGGAATTATATAATAAGAAATAAGACAAATACTTGTAGATTTAGAACTTGCGAATTGACTATAATTCACTAGTTGTTGCTCGCGACTTCGTCCCTGTTGATTTGTTTTTCAATTATTTCTTCGCTCCTATTAGTCGTAGCGTGATGTTATGTAGCCTAAAGCCTTCCTCGATAAATTGTCTAATCAATAAAAAAATAATTTTTCAATTCGAACCAGTAGTTCCTGAGATAAGCGCGATCAAACAAACAAACACACAAACAAACAAACTCTTCAGCTTTATATATTAGTATAGATATATGAAAACTAGCCAAGACAGACCTTAGGCTACAATATATTTTATGTTATGTTATATGTTAAGTTAATCCACATAACTACCACATAAAGACCGGATGTCATGAGTTTTGATTACTTAATAATTATTACATCTACAGTTAGGTATAGGCACTAATTAGGTAGGTATTTATGTTAGGCGTTCCTAATAGAATCTAATTATTTAAAAATTGCCAGTTTTTATTTTTCCTTTGTATACATCTAATTACCTACCTGCATACCTAATTTTAACTCTCTAGGTCATCTAGAACTGGGTTAGAATTTTGATCTATAGGTCAGTCAGTCAATCAATGATAAAAATGAGAATTTTTGGACATTAATATCTAAATAACCGTTTGAGCTTATGAAATTTAGAACAAATATGTATCTCGAAAGTCTCAATCTTCTTCTTCTTCGTAACCTCATGGCTGAGGGTCGTGACCACCATAAGCAGCTCTGCAGTCTCAATATATGTGCCAAATTTGATACGTTTATGTGAAATAGTTTTTGATTTATGAGTGAGTCAAAAGTGGCTCGAAATGGTTCGTGTAACACGTACTACACGGTGCGGCTCGCCAGTTCTGTTTCTCGAACTTGGCTTGACACGCTGCCGCGTATCTAGATAGTACTTACAGGTATTGAATAACCATCTTCGCCTTTTGGCCCACTTGGTCCTGTGGGTCCAACTGGTCCATCGTAACCTCGGGGTCCCAAATCTCCAGGTATGCCATCTTGGCCAGGTTCTCCTTTTTCACCTTTATGCCCAGCTGGTCCCTCAACACCGGGTGTTCCAGGTTCACCTTGTCCTCCGGAAGGTCCCATCGGGCCTGGTGCTCCTCTTTCTCCTGGTCTGCCATCTGTTCCAGGAGCACCGGCTGGCCCCATGTATCCTCTGGGTCCAGGTGGACCTGGTGGTCCACGGGATCCGGTTCTACCACCTGCAGGTCCAGGTATGCCTTTTAATCCACGGACTCCGGGTGCACCATCTTTACCAGGTTCACCTTTAGCCCCTGGTCTACCAGGACGACCAGATAATCCTTCATATCCACGGTCACCCTTTTGTCCCATTGGACCAAATGGGCCATACATGCCATCTCGTCCCTAAAAATAATAATGAAGTTATTTACTTTTGATCTTTGTACTACTAAATATAAAACCAAAACCGTTACTTACTCTTTCTCCAGGATTGCCTCTTATACCCTTTTCTCCTTTAATACCCATCTGCCCTGCAATACCTGCTTCACCCATTAGTCCAGTATCTCCTTTTTCACCCATTCTGCCAGGCTCTCCTTTATCTCCCTTAGGACCAGAATCTCCTTGAACACCTTTGATAGCACCTTTATTTTCAAAAGAACGTAAAGGAGCAGGAGGACAGCTAGGACCTTTGTCTCCACGATCACCTCTATCTCCTTTATCTCCTTGAATCGATTGACCTTTTAAACCTTTAGTACCCTTATCTCCTTTTGCACCGGGTTGACCCTAAAAAAGATATTATTTTTAATTTATGGTGGAAAAATATTAATTTAAGTATAGACACATACATTTTATTATTATTAGTATTATTGTATCATATAATTTTATTTAATATCTACCATTGGTCCTGTGTTGCCTTTAGGTCCATCTAAGCCAGTGGGACCCGTAGGGCCCACTGGACCCTGTGGTCCTTGCATTCCATCAGCTCCAGGTTCTCCTTTTTGTCCTTTAGGATATCGGCCGATATGCGCTGCTTCACCTTTGTCTCCTTTATCCCCTTTAGGACCTGGTATACCACGAGGTCCTGGTGATCCTTTCGGACCCGTTATACCTGGTTCACCCTTATGAATTCATAATTAATAATGGTAGTTTTTAATAAACGTAAAAGTAATTTTAAACTCATTAGTTTGCAATACTTACATCGGTACCATTGCATCCATCTCGGCCATGAATTCCTGGTGCACCAGGTTCACCCTGTGGCCCAGACGGACCAGTTAATCCAATGAATCCTTGAGCACCAGGTTTACCTCTATCACCTTTAGGACCACGAGGACCTTGGGGGCCTACCTGACCTTTTTGCCCCTTAGGACCTTGAGGACCTTCAGGTCCTTCGTGGCCCGGAAAACCTCTAATACCTGGAGGACCTTGTGTTCCTGGGAAGCCCTATAATATTTAAAAATTTATTATTAACAACCAGCAACCGTATTTAATTAAATGTTCTAATCAAGTTTTTTTCCAATTTTATTATTAAATGATATACGCATTTTAGAATTAATATTTTATATAAAAAAATTTGAAATGATTAACTTTATATCATACCCTATTTCCTTTTTCAGCAAAACACTTAGGGATACAGCATCCGGGTGCTGTGCAATTTCGTTCAAAAGCTGTTGTCCTTTGTCTCGTAACTGGATCATATATTGCAAAATTTTGGCCATATGATCGAGGAGGAGACTGCGAAGGTTGCGAAGCCTGTGTCGGTGGCGGCAATGGTACATCAGGGCGTCTGGATAGACCATATGTATTCACTGCCGGAGCTTGATAAATGTCCCTCGACCAGTCCGTCGGCGGCCATTGGCTTGGATTAATGATATTATCTTCAATATCACCTCTATCATATTCATCTTGCTGAGAACAAAATAATATGCAATTTGTATTTAAATATACCATAATAATTTGCGTTTTATTAAATTAATTGTGCGTTAAAACCGAAGAAGTTTACTCTTCTTGTTCTTAATCGACTTCAAAAAAGAGGTTTCCCTTTTTTTTTAATCATATATAGAATCGCGTATGATATATACATATTATAGGCCAATAAACTCCACTGGGCTAATGAAAACTACACTGATCAACAGATCCAGAAATAAACACAACTTTTGCAAGCAGTGTATGTTAAACATATTACACGTATTTTATATTTTTCATGCACTAGGCACAATAAATTCATATGATTTTTAAGTAAAAAACATCAGATTTTAAAAATTATTTTTAACACATTGATAACGAAGATTAAAGGCTATCTTATATTGCGTTTAACGTTTCTAACGCAAACAATTCGAAGGAGATATTTTTTACCTAATATGTAAAAACAGGATTGTGAGTCTTTATACTGTAACCTAACATATTCATAATACATTTCATGTACAATAATTTATATTTTTATTTATTTTATACATCAATAGATTTTAAACGAAATAATGCAAAATTGAACCTTTGGTCTGAATTAAATTTGGCAACGGAAAAGTATGTTAGCTTTAAGTTAGTTTTAATAAAGAATTAAGCACGACTCTTAAGACATGTGTGAGATAGTAACAGTTAAATATAAATACATACTAATAAACTACCACGCTTTTATATATATGTATTATATACACATACAATTATCATTTAAACAACATTATGATAAAAATAAAATATAGAAAAATTAAAATTAAACAACCTTCCCACAAGAATCCGGCTCAGAAATTTTCAAAATTTAAAAAATCAACACATAAGCAACTTTTTACTTCAAAAAAATAAACTAAAGTATTAGTACATTTGACTACCCAATAAAAACATGTAATAAATTAATACAAAATAATATTGTGATAATAATTTTTTGAAGAAAAGTTATATACCTACTCACAAGTTTTAACAGTTAAAACAATTTGAGAAAAACTGAATTATTAAATTAAAAACGAAATTTCATAAAAAGTGCTTGAAATCGTGTTGCAAGAAATATGTACCGTGACATCATTTGTGATTTGAAAAGACAGGCTTTATATGGTTTTAATCATAATGATATAGTATGTAGTTCGAAGTTTTCAAATGTATTATAGGTACACAACTTAATTTTAAATAGTTGTCTTTTGCTTACAAATATTATTCATGTATTAAGCTGTTAATATTTTAATTGTCTTTCTTTACTTAAGTCTTTTTAAATATAATAAAAAAAATATATAGATTTCTATAAAGTGTATTTTTTATTGTAATTTTGTTTGACAATTTCAGTTTTATTTTAAATTGTAATCACGTTATTTTATTAAATTAATAAATAATATTATTTCATTTCATTTTGTATCGTAATATTATATAGCCAAGCGAAATAGTCATGCTATGTCATAACCAGCCATATAGGTGCTAGTTGATACGTGATATTTAGCGAAGATCGCATTTTTATTGTAAAATGATACTATTCTATGCAACATGTGCCTTTAATTGTTGCCATTCTATAATGAATTTTATAATAGGCTATGTGTATGGCTTTTTTTCACAAGTTTTGTGTTTATCATAGCTTGTCTATTTAATTTGATTAAAAAAATCGTTTTATTTAAAATATTATTACAACATATTTGTAATAAAAAATTAAAATCACGATATCAACTCAAAATATTAAAGATAAACTAAGGCGCTTATTATTCTGAAAACATAATTCTCAATTTAGGCGCAATGTGCTCTATAATTAATTTCATTGTTTGCGCAATGCTTTACATCCGAGCAATAGTGATAAACTTTGTCGGTCTGCTCTGGGTACTTTTTATAAGTATATTATTTCGTAATATAATAAACGCGTTCATAATATCGCAAAAAATATTTAATTGACAAGGGATTTTTAAACAAAAGCATAAACATACTCTCAAAAGTCTGCGTAAATTGAGTTTGTGTAAAAATTGCAAAACGACTAAAATAAGCGAAAGGAGACTCGTCCCGCGTCCTCCTTCGAGTCCACGCATAACATTCCCGAATTCTTGTTGATATAAAAACAAATAAGTGTTATATTTTGTAAATAGATTTTAAGTACTTACCGAATTAACTCCTGAAAATAGCACCAGAGCACCCACCAACCTAAGACAAAATACGTCACACATGATGAAAAATATAAAAAAAAATTATAATTATTATAAATACCATTTTTTTAAAATGAAGTGTTCATTAAAAAATTTTTTAATTTATTTATCTTTAATACGCGGCAAAAAAATGGAAATCTTACCATAGTACGTGGACCGCCATGGCCCGGTGCGCGCAGCGCGTATGTCCCGTGCGCGCGCGCCGTTTGAGCCGGGATACTAAGGAAAGAGGAGCAGTGGCTCGGGTGG
>DWAJ01001140.1:0-24654 GCA_018238005.1 Eurema mandarina
AGCCATTAGAATTTACATGAGGTAGATAATTTTTATATGCACCTTGATTAACTGATACCTGAAAATTGGCCGTCTGAGCAAGCTAGCAGGAAGGCATACGTTCTTAGTACATACTAACACTACTCAATTGTTCACATTTCGTTCGTTAGAAAATACGTGACGTCTGGGGGCCCTGGGATCTCGCACCAATTCTTATGGAGCGACTTCTGATGAAAATAAAAACTTTTTTGTTTGTCTCGACATCAACGCGATGAACTGACTTTCGATCCGATTTATTATGAGAGTAGATTAAATTCCTTATGTCGGTAAGTGATATAAAACTTTTTGATATCGACGACGATTGAATCAACCTATACATATATACATAGCTGTAACGCGCGATATCTGTAGTGGAGCTATGGTGATGGGCGAGGGGCAAGTGTCGAGGGGCAAGGAGCGAGTAACTCACCCGTCGGCGAGCGCGCCCAGCACGCCGCCCTCCCAGCGCAGCTCCACGCTGTGCCGCGACCGCGCCTGCGCACACGCGCCCGACAGTCATACCACAATACCAGATGACATGAATAAGTAATATTAAGTTATTTATTATTCATTTTTATTAAATAATGATTACCAATAACCCTAAAATTATTATGAAAGTTTGCCAGGTATCCATCGAACCCACACTGGATTGGATTTATAATTTAATAACAAAAAGAGACAGATTTAAGGAGTTATCATGTATGTATGTTTTACAAGGATGATACTAGCCAAATTTGCGAGTTCTAGGTCAAGACAGAGACAGGTTGACAGTCGGGCGGAGATAAATAAGTGTTACACGGGTTCGAATTTTTCCTTTGAGGTTTTAAATCTTAACAATAAATACAATCCTACAAAAGTAGGAGTCATGCGAAAGATCGAAGTGACCGAAGTAGTCGCATAGCGAATTTAAACGGGTGGAGCTCACCTTGTCCGCCCAGCGCGCCAGCTCGAGCTGCACGAGCGTGAGCAGCTCCTGGCGCGAGAAGGGCAGGAAGTACACGATCTCGTTGATGCGGCCGAGGAACTCGTCGCGCCCGAAGTGCTTCTTGAGGATGGGCCGCACCACGCCGTCCTTGAACTGGCGCGACACCTGCAGCGCGCCCGCCTCCACGCCCAGCAGGCACGACGCTGCCACACACGCGCACCACCCACGTCACTCTCGGGGACTGATACTCGGTAAGGGGCCGGCTTGAGCTCTACCGCATCGGGCACAGACACCGAGCGTCTTTGCGACTACCCTTAATACTTATAGATCCACTAATGTGGCTTTCGATTGGACCCAAAAAATAACTGAATTTGTTTGTTTCAATAGGGCCTTTTCTATTGTTGTTCATTTGTTACGCGTTGTTTTGTCAATAGTGAAACGATTCAAATAATCACAGTTTTAACATAAGTCTATTTTTTTGTTATACAATAAAATGATAAATGGGTGAGAATGGCCTTACCCCTATGTAATGGCGCAGTGTCGATTATCGTAGCCCTGTTGTCCGCGTTATCGTCTCCAGGCGCCTCTGCGAACTCGATGTCGCCCAGGTGTAGAATGGCCGCCAACATTTTATACAATACTTGTACTTCGTCTTCGTGAAAACCAACAACCTAAACAAATATCAGTTTTATTTGGACTAAGTATTTTTTTTCCATATCTTTTAATCACATAGAGCTTGTGAGGATAATATTATGTAACTATCTATTGGCAAAATAGTTTGGTTACATCAAAAGTTTAGCTCAAAACTGAATTTGCAAACATTAGGTCTTTATTTTATAATATTAGAATGGATGACATTTCAGTAATATACTACTTATAAATCACCTTAAAAGCCTGATTCAGCTGCCGCCATCGATGAATGTTATGCTCCCTGTAATTGACGGACAGCGGCTGGAGATATCGATGCCTCGACTTGAACTGGTCGTCGAGATAAAACTTCCTCCATCGCCCTTCGCTCTCGAGACCGTCGTACAGGTAATAGAACACGTGAAAATTACTTTCACCCCTGAAAAAGTAACAGTAATATTAAGAATTTATATTTGTGTAACTGAATGTTTTCTGCAGTTTTTTTTTGGGTTGGACCCCTTTTTAAATTAACAATATACCTATGATACTTTATCTCTCAATTGGTAAAACATCTAAATCTGTCGATTCAAAGATTACCTTGGAAAATTCCAATCGTCATAATATACCTATTTGTATTTCTTATTACATAATATTATTAAATCAAGACTGTCTGCCTGTGAGTTCTCCTTTAACTTTAACTATGCTCATGCTATGCTAACTCATGGGGTTTTCATCGAGAGTTCATTTAGTTGATAAAAATACATGTATGGTTTTCAAGACTTACACCGCCTGATGAACTACTCTCGATTGTTCTAGTAAATACACGGATATTCTGGCCCCGGATATTTTGCCAACTCTCATCATAGATAGCTCCAAATATTTGCCAAATCGAGAACTATTCGCATTAATTCCGGTTCTTGCGTTTCCGAATGCTTCCATTATTGGATTCACTTGAAGAATTTTGTCTTGAAGATTGCCACTTTGAGTCTGGGAAGAAATATTTCAATTATCATTAACAATTCAATAATACAAGTCTCAATAATTTAACACTTTTCTAAAGTCAGTAAAATTTTGAAATATCTTTAAACAAAAGAAAATAATTGCGTAATATAGCTAGCTTGATATGTAGAGGAGGTAGGTATATACCTTCGAATCATCATGTTTGATCTCTAGCTTAGTGTACCTTACTTAACACTAACCTTTGACAAATAAACAATCTGTTTGAGCAGCAAGTTAGCCGACTCCGTCTTGCCAGCGCCGCTCTCGCCCGAGATGACGATGGCCTGGTTCTGCTTCTGGTGCAGCAGCGCCTGGTGCGCCGCGTCCGCCACCGCGAAGATGTGCGGCGGGTTGTCCGACCGGCACCGCCCGCAGTACATCTCTTGACTCTGACACATTTCAACCGAAAACTCTATAAGTTACTATTCAGAAAACCTTGAAAAGCTTGGAAAGTTCAGGGAAAGCAAGAAGCATGAAATGGGCCGAGGGATATAAGCGATTAGCAAGTTGTCTGCCTAACATCGCCCATGGTACTTCTCTTGACTCTAACACATTTATACGGAAGACAAATATACTGGTACGCGACTTAGACTACATTAACTATGATTAACTATTCAGAAAAGTCTGTGAGAAAAGTAAAGATAACCTAAAGTGAAGTTACCCGTCAAACATTTAAATTGTTTTATAAATATATACCATAATTAGGAAATGACCTACTTTTAATGTATACATTCCTATATCCGTAAATGGATTGACCGCAACTAGTATATCTCCAATGTAAGTGTATATTTGATTTTGTGAATATCTCTTCTGCAACTGTTCCACTATTGCGTCTTCTGTTAATACTTCGAGCGTGGCTAAATCGTCTGTATACATTTTTTCGGGTTTCGCTTTGCGATGTGACTTTAATTTGCCTTGTTTTGTAGTTGCCTCTGGAGCACGACAATTGCGACCTTCAGCTCTTTGTCTTTTGATTTCGGTCTGAAGTTCTTTGCGAATCTGAAAAAAACATTAGCATATTATAATTATTTCTAAAAATATTTAAGTAAAATCACTGTTGATTAGCTTTTTAAATTAGGAACTCACTTTATCCTCAAAACTACTAACAGCTAGTAGTAATGGGTGCTCCATCAATTCGCGTGCAAAAGGTCTATGATTCATATCCTTCACCAGGCATTCCGATATAAAGTCGGATAGTTGAGGGGAAAATTGTTCCGGGCGGGAGAGAGTCGGAGGCGGGTTCCGTGGAATTTGGAACAACGCTCTCATGGGATGCAGACCGGACAATGGAGGCTCTCCCTCTGCTAGTTCTATTGCAGTGATACCGACAGACCATACGTCGCATCTGCAGTCATACGATTGGTCCAATTGTTGCTCGCACGCTATTACCTGAAACATAAAGGATGATATTTTTTAATCAATACTTTATTACTTTTACGTTATATAGGAATATATATTACACTTACCTCCGGTGCCATCCAATACGGAGTACCCACTGAAGTATTTCTTCTGGCAATAGTTGCAGCTAAATGAGACGATACTCCGAAATCGACAAGTTTAACTTCGGCGTTCTCTGTTAAGAGAATATTATGTCCTTTGACGTCCCGGTGCATACATCGGTGCGCGTGTAGATGGGTGAGAGCCCGCACGGTCCCCCTGAGCACGTACGCCAGCTGGGGTTCTGTTAGACTGGTGCCTCGAGCTCGCATTCCTGAACTTAAGTCCGTTACAGAACCCCCTGTACATAGCTGAAAATTGATTTAATTTCATTTCACTTCAAGTAAAAACAAACAACGTAATGTAGCCTTTGAATATATTTCTTTTACCTCCATGACGAACCATATTTGATCGTCTTCCGATGTTATTCCACGCTTTAAGAATAAACCAAAGAATTCGGGAATATTTATATGACTAGACAGATCCCGAAAGACTAGGAACTCTTCTTCTATTTCCTCTATATTTTCAGCAATGTTCTCTAAAATCTGTAATAATTAATGAACCGAATAAAAATTTAGCTGTTTACAGCCCCATAATTAAAATTCACTTATAAGTTACACATAAATTGTTATATAAATAATATGATAACGTTAAGTAATCTGAGACTTACAAAGGTTTATAATTATGTTACAATCGTGTAACAGGTAACTGTATGACAATATAACTTGACCATTGACATACAAAGCATTCATGTCGGTAGTAAAATTACGAATTGTTTTGTGGCCTTGACACCAATGCCAGTGAGATAAGATCTGAGCAAACCATAACTAGCACCTAGCGTGTACAGTACATTCATTTGTACATGAACAGAGGTTTCTTTAATAAAACATTCAAATGCATTAACAATTTACACCCAGAGAATTACATTTGAACAAACTTTGTTTGCATCATTGAAAATATCATACTTTGTAATAAATACGATAAGGATTCAATCGAACTGCGTTGCCGTAATAGATTGCTGCATATGAAATACATTGTTCTATTTCATTAACTCGTATTCTGATAAGATTTTAAGTTACTAAATAAATTACCTAAATTTATTTTTCAAACCTTCATTTGGTTTTCTTATCAAAAGTTTCATTAAAACTACGATGATGATTCAAATTCTAATCAGCAATAGTCGATTGCATTCATAATATTAAGTAATAGAATGTATGGATCGGTATTATAATAAATTTTAAAACAATTTAATATTACCTTAACTGCTACTCGTTTTCCCGTTTTCTTGTCCCTAGCGCAATAGACCTCTCCATAGGTGCCCTCACCGATGAGGTCTTGTAGCGTATACCTGTCAGTAGGATCAGCTGCCCTGTCCAGCTCCACATGCTGAGACAGCCCTCGGTACGCCATGTCGCTTCTCATATTCACAGTTCACATTGGTAAAACCTGCAATATGAAACCATCTCTTATTTATTACATTTATCAATCAATTCCTTATACGAGTATCTAAAAAATATACTTTCATAATGCAGTTTCTGTAATAGATATTTACGCCAAAGTGTTTTCGACTTACAGTTAAACAGCTAGGAAACAAGAATATTTTTGAATGATTAGTCTTCTTAAGATTATATCAAAATTTCTTTCACACTTTTACAGACTTACATTTGTTTGTGATGAGATAGCTGTTACTCATTTCTTATCTGAATCACGTACGAGATACCTACCTTAAAACACGTATCATATCGAATTATTATTACCTATTCTGCACTTAAATTAGTCGTATTTTGAAAAGAAGGTCTAGTTTTATGCTTTATATGCTACGTTAATATATCCCTATCTGCATACGATATAAAGACCACATGTCCCTAAGCCGCAACCAATTTTAAAACAATAAAAAACGCATATGGTATTTCACACGGGTATTATCGTTAAAAATAAATACATTGTTCGTATTACAAGTTGAGAGTAAAATTATATACGTGATATAATATTTTTGGTATTTTGCATTACTTTGAAATTCTTAATAATAAAATAGCGTTAAAAATATCATTTAGCAACTAGTTTTAATCGAATGTTAATGAGGTTTTATTTTTCTATATTTTACAGTAGTTGTATTTTTTAGGATTTCAATATCACTTTGTCTGTGTTTTTTGTCAAGGTTCTTCTCCTTCGAATGAGAATGACATATCAATTTGAGTGTTATTTTAGTTGCTTCATTGTGCAAGAAAATTATTATGAAGCTGGTACATGAATAAAGTGTGTTTGCATGTACCATTTCTCTCATAAATTTTAGTGTTGTATAAAATACACTTGAATGGTCAAAACTGTCACTTTGTTTTGATTTTTTTTTCTAATTGACATACATGTTGTTAATCTTAAATCCCGGGTGTAATGCTTTAACTCTTAGTACATTTTATCATTTATATTTTCAATCATGTTTTTTTCAAACTGATAATTTCTTTGAATGCTTACTGTGAGAAATAACTCTATAGCTGGCGTTAAAGAAACATACTTAAAACATTGTTTTTATTAATAATTATATTATTTTAGCCCAGGAAGGAAACTAGTAGAAAGAAAAGGTGAAGATTATTATTTATCAATAAAATGCTACTCACTATTTATGGAAAAATAACGGTTGTTCTAGAACCTGTTTAGAAATTTACCTTGGCTTGCACTAAGGGATTGAATAACGCCTAACAGTTTCTGTCAATTTACTTTAATCATATTTACTTTCGCCGATAGTGTCTTGTTTAAATTCTAACAGTGTGAAATCTCATCATAAATAATATGTTTCACGCAATACAAACTTCTTCAGTATAAATATAATTAATAACTAAAATAGAAAACTGTTTTCGTTTATTTACATAGCTTGAATACAACAGTTACACCTACGTTTAATGGAAACTTTATTTTTGTATATCACATTAAATATGATATACCAAACCACAACCCAAACAAAGTCAAAATCTTAAGTTACAGTTATGTTTAACGACCGTCAACTGTTTTCACATCGTATGGGTTTGCTCCTATTCGTACGATACAAATCTTTAAAATCTCAATAAGGAGAGAGTGATGTCATCGAATAAGGCGAGTAATGAAATATGGATTACAATTATAATACCTTAGCATCGCATGTGCTATTGTCGGTGCGTGTTTATAGACATTTTAGTTAGTAATATACACGTTACCTTATAATTATTGTCATAGATTGCCATTTGCCATGTAAAGAAAACCATTCCAGCTGAATATTTCTTTCGCGAGTTGTTTGCTTTTTATTAAATGTTAAATATCATTGATCCATGGGCGAAGCATTGAACTTATCATTACATGCAAGTCAATTATTTACGCTACACCTGCTTGTTCAATCATGAGCACTGAATAATTCGATCATTAAATGACACCGGATATCCACGCTTGGGTGTGGTAGGTACGAGTTCTATCTAAGTACTTAAAAACCTTTTCTATTTGTACATTTATTATTTTGGGTTACCGAAAATTAATTACATACCGATTAAGATTTCTTAATGGATAACTACTAGAGTGTTTTTAAAATCAGTTTACATGTCTATTTTATTTCATTTTAGTAACAAAAAAATCTTCCTTTCGGCCAGTAATTTATGATAATTTATGCTAAACCATTTTAAAAAACGTTTCACTTAAAGTGATAGAGCATTTAACACTTGGAAATTTCGTCTATTATGCTTTCGGTGTTTAAACAAATTAACGTAATGAGATAGTTACTAGTTAGTATATTTTTCTTGTTTTATTGCTGCCTGTTTCAGCCTGGGGATTCGAACCACGAGTTTGACTAGCTGCATACTTGTTTCCAATGTTTCGTACTAAAACAGAATTACGCAACCCGCCAGGCGTGAAGCAAAGGTATTAAGTATATTCGCTGTCCTTTTACAGACAGGAAACGTTATAATATAGGCCCACGTAATTAAATCTCGTTTCTTGCACTTCCTAGTTCTTACATTTCGTATTTACAAAATATATTCGTGCGATTGTTGTTAGTGACTTAAGAACGGGCAATAGTATCACTTGTGTGAGAATGTCACCGAGTTACCACGCTGATGTAATGTTGTATGTTGACTCTTATTTATAAGTACGTTGTAAAATGGTGTCAGTTCTGTTTGATGGAGTGCTAGCATTTCATAACCGTAACACGAAATGCAAATACCATATCTGTACTGTGTACTGCTCATTACACATTGTGCAAATACCAAATAACGAGTTTATTATTTTTGGGTGCCTATTAAATAAAATTTACTTCCGCTGTGCGCTGGAAAAATATGTTTTTATATGTTGTGCAGTGCAATAATTTAAAATATTCACATTGCTTAATTTTTTAGACGTAATCTTATTAAACGTAAGTCTGATGAAATGCATTAAGTAATTATATATTTTAATGATTATTTTTAAGAATTTCAATTTTCTTTCGATAGTTAATAATCATAGACTACTAAATACTAATACTGTTTTTATTTTAAACCATAAATTATTTATAGGTAAATAATTGAAGACAAAAAAATTAGACCCTATAGAAACGAAATTTTATAATGTAATTCTTGTTAATTAATATTAAGACAAACGTTTATTTATAAGTTTAATATGAAGGAACTAGGTTGTCTTGTTCCATATTATCCTGTTTAGTGCAACCGTTACGGTAACCTGTATGGGATTGGGTACGTACGACAGACACATAGTATGACCCGGTTTCATCGCGTTCACCACAAACCTATTATAATAATCCTATTATTTTGAATGAATCATAATTAGCTACACCCCGTCCGCCGTCACAACAGACGTCATCACGATTAGCTCAGTACATACAACGTAATGCATATATTAAAATATTTTCATGCACAAAGACGCTGGCTCGAAGCCGATAGACGGACGGATAGATGCGACACTTTCACTGGCTCTTTGTCACGAATGTGGCACCAACAAATTGGCTACCGCTACATGTTGTGGTACATTAACTTTTTAAAAGAAATGTTTTAATTTCTATTCCACTTTTTTATTATTCTTAAACGTAAATGTTAAATGAATACATACATTTGTTAATCCATACTTGGTATATGATGTAACGTCCAATGTAACTTATTAAAAACAAATGATCACTAATTACTTTTAAATATAACGCTTATGACAAATTCGCTTATTAAAAATGGATATTTCTTAATTCTTTCATTAGTCATAAAAATTTTGCAAGAGGCGTCACTTAAACATTTGAATTTCATGTTCTCTTTTTAAAATTTGTGCGGGATTGTTTTCCTCTACAATTTATTGTCAAACTGGCCAGTATCGACACTAGAAGTATGTTTTTTTATGTTAAAGGCACAGAGTACTTAATAGTAAGAAGGTTAAGAAAAAAAAAAGTAATTCATAAATAAGAGAAATAGAATAAGAATAATAAATAAAAGAAATATTAATACAATAAAAAGATTCATATTTTATAAAGCATTCTCAAATTACGGGATTTATTTTTTGTAAATAATATATTGTTTTAATAATATTTAGTATAAAAAGTGCATTTGAAAATTTAGAAGTAACATTTTATATTTTTATAGATGGAAACGTATAATATCACAACGTGAAATACCTTAGATACCAATTCAGGCATTCTAAGTCGAACAATACGTGCTATAATTACGAATTGTTTCTTCCCATTTGAAGGTATTGTTTTCTTAGCAGCAGTTATCTAACAATAACAAAATATTCTCAAACACAATTCACAGTTTATTAAGATAAATTGTATACTTCAAGAATTAATTTTTCAAAACAGGTTGTTTATTTCAGTCTTAATTTACTTGACTTATGTACTACAAAAAGCACATTGTTTTACTTCATTGGATAAGACCGTATTTAAATAGGCAACATTTAAATAATAATAATAATAATACAATAGAAAAACGCATAGACAAAAAGAGAATAGCAAAAAGTTTTAAATGAAATTTTCATACAGTGTTATTTTAGCGACCAATTTTTGGCTTCCTGTTTTAAATAGCTAAGCTTTTTATATGATATACTGTATATGTGACTATAATGCACAATAATGTTATAATGCAAATCGAATCATGCAATTATACCTAATCGAAGAAAATATGCAAGCTATTTACTAGAAGTGACTATTCATAAAAGACTCTCTTAAACGTTACAAGTAAGAACAGTTTCCTTTCTAAAACATGCTTGAAAATATAATATTAAGTCAAATATAATTTTAACATTTAATTTAAAATACGATTTTGCAACACCAAGCAAAGAAATGGAAAGAAAAAAAACATATACAGTCTGCGAAATTGACACAAAAATGTTTTAACAAATAATGATTCAATTATTTATTATTAAAAGTTTTACCGTAAATATATTTTATAAAATTAATAAATGCCTATAGGGTCAATTTCTAAACACGACAAGAGTCAGTTCTTTATATACCTACGATAGGTATAACCTATGAAGCCCTTGGTGTACTCGTAATCTTTTAGTAAGCTTACTAATAGTTTTATTCCTTCTCAGGGTCAATAAGTACGTAAATAGAGTTAAAATTATAACAAAATCTATCTAGCTGTACATTATTCAGTTAATTTATATGAACTAATTCTTTGTGAGTATTTTTATTAGGTACCTACTTATGTCATCGTAAACATTATGAACAGATCAGAGATCTTTGTTCTTCTTCAAATTTGCCGTGACAATAACTTCAATTGTTAAAATCTTTTTTAAAATAAACGTGAAGTTGAAAATTACTCCATCGTAATAGCGAGAAAGTAACACTTTCTAGTCACAATTAAGGTAAATAATAGCTTTCAATTATCGATAACAACGATTGTGATGGATCAGAAATGAATTGGTTCATTTGTATGCCGAATAATTTTGATTTAAAAGTACTTCAAAAGAATATCGCACATATTTCTGAGCACTAACCACTTGAAATTAAAGCAAGTTCATATCTTTGTTATTGATAATAAATTTATAGTATTTAGGTATATAACTTTACAAAACAAATTTACTTTTTCATTTAATTTTGAAATGTCTACAGAAAACCATACTACAGGTAAAGCAAAAACGGTAAAAAGGATAAAAGTCTTATTAATTAAATAATCTCATCCTTTTGATAATAAATAATCATTTAAAATAATACTAAACTTACTAGCAAAATATTTCATTTTTACAGTGAAAGTTGATTTTTCTAGTCAGCTTTGATGTTGAAAGCTGTAGGCTTAAAAAGGTATAACAAGCGAAATACTAGTAAACAGGTTTGGGAATACACACAAAGAAATTCGGCTGTCCAATATTGGCAATTAGTTAGAAATCGTCAAATTGTTGTTAGACATATTAAAGCGTTTAATTCAATTAAAATCAAACAAATTTTTAATCGAAATTATCTTTGTATATTCTTTTTTTGTAAGTAATTAAAAAAACAAAGCATGGTTTATTTTTGTTGCATGTTAACCGTTTTTCGATTTTATCAGGCGTGGAAAAACGTTTATTTTTATTTGCATTGTGTAAATAGCTACAATATTCGCAATAAAGCTAACGCTTTTATATAACCATAGATGCGTAAAATATTTCTCCAAGAATCAATTTATCTTATCAGCTCGGTATCCCGTTGTGAATCGATTAATAGTTACGGTTAGATGTGTCACGCTTTTTACAATAAAACGTTTTTCATATTGTTCACAGAGTTAGCATATAGAACGCATGTTGCACTGGATACATTTATTACATTTTCCACGCAAATCCGATTGTAGTAATACGAATGGATTTTTAATAATTTATAATATACTTAATAGTTAGCACTATAAATAAAATATTTATTTTTGGTATTTAAATATTAGTTTTAACCCGTGTTTTTTTCGCATGCTATATGCGAAAAAAACATTCATACTATCAATGTAGTTTTTCAGACAATTGTTTTAACGAAACTTACGATGCTAAAATCGACAAAGCCGTTCCTTCTTGTAAAAGTGTTGCAAAACACGACTCTTTTTCATATGTATACAGCTTAGCTTTCAGCAACAATATGTGTGTATAATTTTGCTAGAAACATACATATTCGTAAACCGCTCACTATTGGAGTAGCTGTATTTGTAACCGAACACTCCTTTCGTGATTGGAAACACGTGTTTTCATATATCAGGCTTCATCCTCACGCACGACTATGGATTCAGTAATTCCACATTCAGCTGGTATGTAACGTCAATCGAATAAGGACGCAATGTCATGTTCAAGACTAATCTGACCGTGACTTTGCTACACGTGACTTAAAGGCAAAAGCGTGTAAGTTGCTAATGATGGCTAATTAAAGAAAAATGTACCGATATTAATACTACCAAAGGAAGGACATACCTATGTCTGTTTCGATGTCCTTCTTTAATATTGGAGCGAAGCATCTTTACAGTAGAGATTGTTGGTCTGATCCGTTCCATCGCAAAAGCGAGTTACAGACTTAAATGTATCGCAAGTATGAAAACAATACCTGTTTCTATAATGTCGCTTGAGGTTTATTCCCAAATCATAACGTCTTCGAAACAGGTAGAAATTAAAAATAAATACCGTCTAGTTTGCTCATCTCCAATGACACAGATACAGACAGGAAGACATTATTGTAATAACTAATGACTACGAGTATTACTACTCATAACACGTAATCTTAAACATAAATTTTTACTACATAACATAAATACGCCTCTCAAAAGATTCTAATATATTGATTCAAATCTAAAGTTTGTTCCTAAATTTTTGAGAATTAATTTTTTAATTAATAAGGTTCTATCAATTTGCATTAAAACTAGTCACGGCACAGAAAAGACATATTTATTAAGAGATTAGACTAGATGCGATAGTCGTTAATTACGTCATATTCCGCTATGGCAATTATTTATTCATTCAAACTCATATGATAACAGAATGCATTAAAGTATCGTAATAAAATAATTTGTCTGTTGACGATGACGATTTATATTTTAGACTAATGATTTTATATAACTTAAGCTATGTTAGTTTAGTTTCTTTTTTATGTTATTTTTTTATTTATTTCGCATCCCATTTGGCCCAATGATGTGCTTAAGCTGACAGATTTGAAGAAAATACTGCGTGACTCCGTCGTGCAGGAGGATGGTGAAACAAACATTTTAATTTATATATTTCTTTATATCAAAATCTAATATCACTGATATTGTTTATAGAAATCATTATTTTGCCAAATGTGATTTACGTAATGAAATGAAAATTTAACTAGCAGTCACAAAAACAATAACACCAAAATGTTATGTAATAATACAATGCAACTATTACTAATTTAATGAACTATTGCCACGTAAGCTTTTTGAATAATTCCCTATCATCGGTATTTATTAGATAATATTTTTATCATAAGTATCTATTGGGTAAGTTCCTGTTGAGTTTTTAACTGTATAGAAAATTTATTATAATAATAAAAAGTTTTAGTATTTAGTTTGCTTAAAAAAACCTTTTTTTACAAAATATTTTATGTGTAAAAATTTGTACCAAACCATAATGTGTACTAGGTGTTTCTTTCTAATGCAAATTTGAAGTTAATACAAATGAAAGGATAAAACAGATTAACGTAATAACAACGGAATACCAATTCTAAAAGACAATTATGTAATCATCGCTCTATCGATCATAAATAAGGCTGCGTAAGCAATTTGCATACACATTTGTTCGGACTAGTTTCGAACAATAAGGTTATAGGTCATTTCCGTGAATTAGAAACCGTGACAAACGTAGTCTTGCTTCGACGTTGACCCATTGTCACTCCCTACTACTGCTGGTATGATGACGCTTTATAGTTTTGATATAGTATTCCTAAGCAGTAGAGAAGAAGTAGAATGACAAGCTAATTATAGCCTAATATTGCTAAAAACAAGCAGTCTAGATTATAACGCCGATTACGTAGTGTGTTTTGTTTGCAAATTTCATCACCATATTCTATGTGTAACTATGCTACTCTTTAAAAATAAAAAATAAATGTGCGCGTTCCCACACTTTAACAACGAAATATTCATAAGGGGTTTCATGTGTACCTATTTGGAAATCCATTTCACTATTGTAATAAGGATTATGCAAAGTAAGATTTTCTAGTTGAGTTAAGTGAAATCCTCGATTGGCTTAGAGCATCGAGGTCGATATCTTGCAATTTTATAGGCGCATCGTTCGCTCTGATTGACAACTGCCGTGACGTATCGATGCTGGGCCATTTCACGCGACCGCAACCAATGTACAAATTAAAATAAGTCTTCACCGCGTTTAATATCAAACGGTTTGGAACGTTTCTTTTAGCTTAGCGTTTTGTGGAAATTCAATGCACATGAGTGATGTCGCACTTTGACAATTAGATACGGAAGAGGCAAGTGAACGCGCGTGCTAACGATCAGTTACTTCAGTATTATGCATTCTTTGCTTCAGTTTCTTCCTACATTATCCCTACTTCGAATTATAATAATATTGCAATTATTTAAATTTAAATTTTATGGTCACTCCAGCTGTACTTCTTTTGCTTTGCGACATTATCGAATCTAATTAGCGTTAAGTGATAGTGAGAGAAGAAAACCAATAACATAAAGCTACGAGTACTATGTTTACAATAAAATACTAAAATGAAATATATATTGAAACTTTATGGTGAAAAATTATTGGAGCAGATATATTTAAAAAAGGGTATTTATAAGGTAAATGATATTAACGAAAAAATATTCTCATCTTATCGAAGAAGACGTATCTAATAATAAAGTATAGCTTCTATAAATAATACATTATAGATTATTTTTAGTACTTGTTTTGTATTTTAAATAGAAAAATAATTTTTTTAAGAAGTTTGTTAAATTCTTACCACTGAAGCATCACAAGGTAAATTGATAGGTATCAGAGCCATAATATTAATTTCAATAAAAGGATAAAAGGAGGAGCAAAATATATCTATATTAAATTAATAATATAGCACTTTAAGGAAATAAAGCTATAATTTGTAACATACTTTACATATTTTCGTTTTATGGGATCATCATACCAATCGTCATATAGTCACAAAATATTTTTATTGCTCATGAATACCAAACGTATTGAAACAGAAATCATTATTGCAGTGATCCAGGCTAATAAGATGTGATAATTAAAAGTGACATATAATACTTTTTACGATGGTGCATGCAATTTACCTATATGGTGGTTTAGTGTGTCATTTTATTGAACAATACTGAGAGTCTTATAAAGAAAATCGTAGTGGGAAAATGGCAATACAATAGTTTATTAAAAAGCACTCCCTCGTCAAAAAAGTGCCGTGCATGCGATTGTATTAGTTTGTTCGATGATAATGATCTTTTAATAGTGAGCGTGAGACGCTAAGAATCGTTACTTATACGAAATTAACAGTAAATAACTAAAGGTAGGTTATGGATGGAAGAAGAATTCTTACATTTAGATTACCGAGGTTTAGCAAATGGAATAAGAAAAATCATACATTTTAGTTAGGTGTGACATAAGTATATAATTAACATATAATGCTTGATACTCAGATAATTTTCAGTTAGTTTTTCATTATTTTTTATGTTTTTACAAAACTTGAGCAATATAAACAAAGAAGGTATGATTTGTGAATATGACCTGTCGATATATTTAACTATTTTATACTATTTTAGTTGTAAATATTGTATAATTCAAATTTAATAATATCGCAAAAAATAAAATGTTAAACAATTTCACTGACTTGTTATTTAAACAGACAGAATAGAACAGACTAATTGTCTTGCAAAAGCGAGTCAACAATAACGTAACATTTAGATATTACAAAATATTTAATTAAAATTGTAAATGAATATAATTTCTTATACAATTAAAGTTTTTATTTGGAATCCACCTGGGCATGACTCATGGCCATGAGAGCCAAAAGTCACGATTCTTAAACGCTGTCTGCCTTACGAGGTATTTCAAGGAAATCCATTGCAATATTGATTATTATTTTTGCTATATTTTTATAAATAAATTACATATAAATTGTTGCAGATTGACTGTACTATCTGATGTAGATCGATGTGATTATTAAATAAAAAAATAAACAAATACGTAAAAATACAATAAAACAAATATGTACTCACATTTAAAACTATTTATTTATGTTCGGAAACTACTCAAGCTTTATGGGGCTTTTTTATTCCTTGATGAAGTTTATTTTATTCCTTAAAGTCGCGAAAATAAGTACCTACATTTGCATAAAATAAAAAAAAAATAAAAATAAATAAAAAAAGTGTTTATTGCTACTAAAATACAAATTAAAAACATTATAAAATCAATACATACAAACAGAAACGTAGCATATTGCATGGGAGTTGTTAAACTTTTTTTACGTCCTTGTAAGTACATTAAGAATTAATCAAGTGGCAAAAATGTCATTAGTTGCTTTATTTATTTAGAATCGATAATAAATATTTCCGTTTACGTTTTTAAATGGAGGTATCTCTTTTTATATCTCTCTTATTATAAGTACATTATATAAAATATTCAGCGTATCAAGAGACCGTAAAATTACTCAAACTACATAAATAATTAATTAAAGTACTTAAATAGTTTATCGGGCTTTGATTGTGATTAGGTAAATAAAACCTCTTACGTAGGTAACTATAAAAGACATGAAAGGAAGTCGAAAAAATTAAAGGATTCGTGCTCAGGATACAGGAATTAAGTTTAAAATATATGTTTTTTGCTAGTCTTCAACATAAAATATCGCTTACAACTGTATAAATAATCAAGTAGGAAGATCCATATTTCATGAACTTCAAACAAAAACTCACCCACGGAAGTAGAGCAATATGACCAATATCCACCGATTGTTTTATTAATAACACGGCGAAAGGCACATACACAATAGTTTATCGAAGTACCGGATTTAAGTTGCCGGCATTTTCGTCGGCGCGGCGGAGGAACGAGCGCGCGGCCGCTCGGTTACAGTCTACGCTCTACAGACATGTGAAATCAGCTGTGGCTCGAGCCTCGAGTGCGGGCTGCGGCTAACGGGACCTCCCCCCGCGCCCTACCGCATGCCAGATAAGATAATTGTGCTGTTTATTTACGGATAACTTATTCTTTAGGTACTACACTTTTTGTGTCATACATTCCGTGGGAACATTGATATGATATAAAAGAACTTCCCCACCAAATAAAGATCAATAGATTTACAATAAATAAAACTTTTAAGTGAATTTTACACTTATCCATATCCACCTTTTCTTCTTTTATATGTCTAATATAAAATTTTAACGACAATCTTAAAGATATAATTAGCATGGTTTTTAATGATTCGCATGATTATAACGCAACAAGAAATAAGTTGTGGGCTGTGGGTCACGTAATGTTAAGTGGACAGTGACCGCAGGTCACTAGCGGTGAGTTAGCTAATTATTTTTCCCTGTTTTACGTATTATTTTTTTAATCTCATATCAAACTGTTCTTAAGTCTTAACATTATTTTTATGAATATTAAAAGTAATTAATATTAATTTATCGCAATTACAGTATTAATAAGTCTAACATTTTTCATACAATTTTAATAATATTAATGTTCCTAGTACTAATATGTAAAGTATAGATCCTGTATAATGTGACAAATGACAACGGAGAGAAAACTGATGTTATAGGATGTACGTAAAGGCGTGATCTGAATTCAGGTAGTTGTTTATAATACATTAGATTGTAAAGTACGATCTGTACTTTTACTTTATCTGAACTTTCGTTTGTTGTTTTGAAAATGTAAATTAATTGTTTCTCTTATAAATCTTTACGGCAGCAAAAATCTAAAAATGAGGGAACAAGAAATTTAACTGATAAATTAAGCATAATGCCTTCCTTGAACTATCGCAATTCTACAATGTTCACATTATTATTTAACACGTTAAATTAAATAGTTAATTTGCATTTTTTCTACATTACACAATAATGAAGTAGGATAATAAAATATAACGCATTGCAAAACGGCAAACTCTAGAAGACCGAAAATTGTATTTACTTATTATAATAAGTACTTATAAAACAGTTAGCTAACATAGCAGTGAAAATGTCTGTCTTGATTTTACATACCTATTTACACAAAACATGTGCGATGATAGTTTTATTCAGAATATTTTATTTGGATATAAAGACAAAATCTTTTACGACAGGAATAAATGCTAATGTTAAAGTCTTTATATGTAAATTATATTACATAATATGTTGTTAAATATTTTATAAAATTAGTAGAAAAGTGGAGTTTTAAAATGTCATCTCTGATAACTTTTACACACAAAGAAGCAAATATTAGCTATTTTAGAACCCTTTTCAGCCTAAGAGTATAAAATAAATAAAAGCTAGTATACGTGTTTATTTTCAGCAACAACAAATGTCATTAAGTAGATGGTGATGTCAGCGAATTCACCTTGATCTTTGCACAAAATAGCAGACCACTTGACCTTCCATTTCTGTTACACAATGCAACAGGGTCACATAGGGATCTAACTCCGTTCTCTTACTGTCTTATTAATCGTTTTTGAAATGCCATTTAGTTTATTGCCTCATAACAATATTATTATTTTGAAAGGGTTTTGTTTGTAAAACATATTTAAACATTAGGAAATAATTTGCATGTGATATCAATATGGACAAATAAAAAGACAAATATCTTAATCGCATCAAAAAACTTGCTTAAATTATTTTTTAATTTATATAAATTTGACAGTGAAATTCATTTACAAAAACGTCTACTTTGATATTCGCTTGCAAGTCTCAAAAACGAAATACTAGGTACCTTCTACTAAAATGTGACGTCATCATACGTACACCTTACTCCATCAGTTAACAAGTTGCTTGTATAATATCCAGTGGAGTTAGATTATCCGAGGATGGTAAAAAATCTGTATCCGTATCTGCGGACATACATTTTTACCGCTCCGGCACATCACTAATAATTTTAAAGCTAGCGATTTGTCGTTTTATTCTTATTAATTTTCTTTTTCATTTTTTGAAACAAGCACTTGGATTGTGACTGCGTGCACACGCTGTAGTTGACAATGGTCTCGTATATTTATAATAATTATTAGTCCGAAAACGACAGTGATTTTAATATGTATATTTCTATTTGCTGATGGTTTATGTTAGTAGAAACGGATAAAACAAAGCTTATTCTTTATTGGTTTACAAATAAAGAACATTGTGTATAATATCAGTAACGAAAAATCAAAATTATGCCTGCACATACATACTAAGCAAAGAGGGAATTGAAATAATTGCTAATCGAGCACGAAGTGAATATTTTTAAGCAAACAAGTCTGATCTGATGGAATGACGTCATTTCGGCTTTCATATTCTAAATAAATTAAAAGGAAGTCTCATTCAGGGCCAGGGCTCAGCCGGCTAGAACAAATAGTAGTTACCATTATTCAAATTACCTGGGTTGTGTGGCTCGCTCTAGAAAGCTGTCTGCAACCAAAACAAATCACTATAATTTGCTATGCACGTCTATTCTGTTAGCCAAATGCAAATTTCACAAAGATTACAGTAATCGATAATCGTGTCGATATCTTACTACTACCTATTGGGAAAATTGGGAAGTGTAATATTTAACAGGGTTAGTAATTGAGCGATTACACGGATGATCGGAACAGTCTAACCCAGTAGTTTTTTTTACTATGCCTTTTTGGGGTTGCACATCCCACCTAGAGATTCCCAAAACACAAACCCTACCACCCTTCCTGTTATTACTATGCGTGGTCGGTACTATGTATGTCGTATTTGTATTATCTATTAACTAATGTTTAAAAAGCTTTGTATGGTTGGCTACAAAGATATGTTGTGTGTGTTGTGTGTAATGTGTGCGATGCAATGTTAGTTGTAGATACTAAATAAAAGCACAAGTAATTTTTCATAATTTTATTTTGCACAAAACGGCACCGAGTAGACTTGAACACAAGGGGGTTGAAGCACCCCAATCCATGACGACATGGTTACGACGCTTCACCCGTTATGCTCGCCGGTTAACAAATCTTCGTACAGCAAGTGTAGATGGTGATTGTGGGGCAGCAAGGACCGCAGCAGGGTCCGCAGCAAGGTCCGCAAGGTCCGCAACACCTGGAAATAAAGAAGCTTGTAAATAAGATCTTAACGAACTGACTACCAACTTCAACTACGCACAAACACATACATTTTGTAAAAATGAAGGAAATCGTCGAAATTAAAATTGAAGAAAATGTTTTTTTCACTTATAGTTGTTATTAGTATTTTTTTAAATGCTTTTTAAGTTTATGTAACTCGAAAGATTTAGCTGAACTGATGATTTTAGCCTCAGCGTGAGTATATATAGGCAGATATGTTTTGAAATTAGAAAATTATTTTTCTTTCGACAATATCACAGAAGAATTATAAAAAAAGGTTTTAAGCTAATAAAAGCTAAACGTCAAAATAAAGGTGTCCACACACAACACTTAAATATTTCAAAGCTGTCAGGTATCGAAACCATGAAAAAGAAAATATTTTTGATTAAGAATAAATGAAATCGTCTGGCTTACTGCTCAATTGTGATTGTATAGGTACAGCCTGGCACTAAGCAGCATAAATAAATGTAGGCAGCATTAGCTTGTGCGTGGGTACATTAATTTTTAAAATAATAAGTATGTATCCTCATGGTCTTTTTATTTTCAATTACTTCAGCTTTAGGTTATGAACTTATTACTGCTAAATTACACACTCCATCAAGGTATAGATTTATAATTAAAAACTGAAATACGAACCATGGCAATCTAGAATTAAACAACATTACATACATTTTGGCATTGTAAATTCATTTATTGTGAACAAAATTTTTGTGATAATTTTATTTTACTCCTTTTAAAATTTCAAGTGTTTAAAAATGGTTTGCGACAGATATAATAACATGCATTTTACAAGGTCTTGCGCACCGCTGAGAGCTTGCAAAAGCCGTGAGTTAAGGGGAGGGGTTTTATACACGGACTGTTATTGTTTACGGCGTAACGGCTTGCAGTACGACTGTCGAAGAAGCGGTTGCCAGAATTCTCCTCTTTGTGAAGTCATTCCAGCTCCTCTTTGCGGACCTGCTAATGTAGCATGTGCCAAATACAGGGCCAACCCTCATGCTGAACCGTTGTATAGTATATGTACGATGAGAAGATATTAAACTAAAATTCCCTTCTATATCGATATATACCTTTACGTTTGAGAGATATAGTACTGGCACAAACATTTGAAAACAGAACGAAAATGAAAATTAAAAAAAGAAAGAAGCAAAATTGACAGAAGATTATATTGCTTTGGCAAAAGCACATGTACATTTAGTAATTTTTTATTAAATTGTATTTGTTATTCCAAATTTTACAAGTGAAATTATTTTAAAATAGTATTTCTAAATAATATTAAAATCAATAAAAACTGCAAAATATTAAAGCCGTTTCTCTAATCGTTCAAGTTACACAGAGAACTATTGAAAATGTGAGTCCAAATACATATAAATAGTCTTATATATTTATAATGAATTTGTTTCTATATACATTTTTGATGCTGCTTACAGGTGCTCTCCGTGTGGTCCAATGGTTTGTTACAAATACGAGGACTGCGGACCTCCAGTAAGTACCATTCTATTTCCCATATTTTTTCACCTTCAAATAATACTAGTTGTAAATAAAAAAAAATGATAAATAAAAACCAGAATAACTTATTGCTGTTTCAAATATATCATTTAATCGTTCTAAGCCATGCAAATAAATATGAAATCTTATTATATTAATGTATGCACAGCTTCAGTGTCTTCCGAGGTCTGCATTTAAGCGCAATGGTCTACAAGACTGCCAGTACTTCCAGCAAGGCTCGATTCGCTATTTATGCAGAGAAGGCCCTTGCTGCCCGAAGCCTTGTCCGCCGCCCTGTCCGCCGTGTGTGCGTCGCCCGCCTCCTGGGAAGACTTACGTGACGCGATTTAGTGACTTCGACTTAATATCGCAATGGTAGTTGTAAAAGAAAGCGCTGCTCACTGACTGCTGAGAGCATCGGTAATTTTGATTTAATTTCATCACGGCGGACGACGGGAGGCAATCATTGACATTTGAGATTTACTGAATAATTTGATTTCAGAAAGGCAAAACCAACGATGCGGTTCCTCAAGGGGAGGAGAGCGGCGCCGAAAAAAAGAATGAAAATATACTCAAAAGAACAAAATCTCGAGAGCTTCGCGGCGGAATAATGTATTACAGTTGTCATTGCATCAAGCGTAATGGGCTGCAGCATGATTGTAGACGTACTGGATGCGGCGGCGAGCCGACGTGTCTAGTGCTTCCAGATCCTCTGTGTGCTCCTAGCCAGCTGGCGCGTGCGCGAGGTCTTGCAGATCCCGCTCCTTTAGCAGCACATTACAGAGCTCAGGCTGGTGGCTCCAGTCCAAAAGCGGATTCTACTGGCCCTTCCGGCGGCGGTAGCAAGAGATTTATTGTGTGTGAACTAAAAGGAATAATGCCCGACGGTCAAGCTCAAGCTGGAGGAGCCAAGTGCTGTAAGTGTCCCCCAGTAACACACAATATTCCTCAAACTAATAAGGATACTTCTAACGATACGAAGGATATATGCTGTTGCAGTACAATAAACGAGTCCGATGATTATCCGACCCTATGTCTTGTTGATGAAAAAACTTATAAAAGTATTCTTCAGAGGTTTGATAAAAAAGAGGTTATTCCAAAAGAAAAAGTCGTTGTTGGACCCGGTGGTCGTCCTCGGAAACCGAAACCACCAGTTCCAAAAGAAGTTTGTAATCGACCAGGATGTGTACATTGGCAGCCGCCACCGCCATGTTGTTGGGATGCTCCTTGCAAAGCAGATTGTTTTGAGACGCCACCGGGAATTCAACCAGGGCGTAACCCTCTTACTGGCGGCGGCGGCGGCTCAAGTGTACCTGGTTCTTACAAGCCGGGCGAACGAATAAAAATCCTCACGCTTAACCAATAATGTTGCCAGGTTGTACATCGAAAGCTGGAGGTGCAATAGCTGATAAGCCTGATGCTACGGCGGGTCTACCAATGCTAGTGATGAAGCTTTGCTAAAATTAGTAACGTGAAGAATAATCATAATTGTAAGAACATACAATAAAAAATCACACAATAAGGTTGTTTTAATTATAGCAAGACGAATGTAAAGCGAATAAGCGAAGTGTGTGTGGCTTTATGCACACAGAATTTTAATTGAGATTTTGTGATTATGCTTGATTTTAAGAAAATAAGAATAAAATATAGTAAGGTAAAGGCACCTAATTCCGCGGTATTTTCACTACAACTCACGTTAAAAATTAAACATTTTGTTTTTGTATATTGAATTGATTATCACAATTTACTGTATAAATAATTTACTGTAAGCAAATATAATTTTTACATACATCGAAATATTAATATCGATTAGGCTTTTTTTACTGTAGATATAAACATACCAATAATGAGCATTATCAAGTTTTATAAAGTTTCGCTTTAAACTTTTTTTGTTAGCAAATAATAACTTATCCTATAAAAATAACAGTGAATTACCAAAATCAACATAAAAGCACTAAATATTATTATCACAAAAATAACATAACAAGTACCTATCAAACGTAATAATATTGCTATATTCATATCAAATTGTATAACTATTATGAGATCAGAATAACGTATAAACAATAGCACCTATTTATGAACAATGTAACAGTTATGATTGATTAATGTATTTTGCAGGCAAAAATAACTCTTCAATTACTTAAAAAGACCATAAATCTAAATACATCGGAATTAGGTGCCATTTTTAGAAACCCTCGAAATTAGGTGCCTTTACCTTATATAGTATATTTCTTTCAACCGCTATAAATGGCATTATTTATGGTAAAAAGTGTAGATATATTTTTTGTAGAAAATCAGATCTACAATTTTTAGCCATAAAACGCGAAAAAACCTTTTTTGCAAACTTTCACCATCAATAAAAAAATTTGCACAAGGGGGATTGATGGGGACTTTTCACAATTTGTTTATAATAGTATTCTGAACATTCATACCAAATTTTAGCTCTATCGGAATTATTGTAACCTTATTCCTTTTTAAGGCCTAATTTGACTGCAATATTCTAATATATTCTTTGTATGGTTGGGTTTGAATGGAATTTGAATGTATGTATACGTACGGTCAGACAGGTTGTATCAGTACTATACTTATATTGGAATACAAGAAACACTTGACACATCTTTAGAAAGTATGGAATATTGTAATGTTATTACAGATGATCGATTTAGCCCCTCTCCTCGTAAGCCAAGTACTTTCAGTTATACAACCATCTTAGACTGTATTTCTTAGAAATATTTCACTCTGTTGCAGATACAAGGAAAGCTTGAGGCCTATATCGGATAGATTTTTTCTGTATAGTGGAGATTTACGGGTAAACCTTAGCACGTATGGCAGCACGCGCTAGGACAGGGACACAAAAAAAATCGCGGTGGCCTCTGCCAAGATCCCCGTGACCCCCACCGCTGCGGTAGGATGGAACACAGTGCGGTTTTGTTCGGTAGACGTCCGACCTAACCCAAGGTCCTTTCCACGACGTCCATCAGTCTTCTATGACAATGTTCCCAGTACACAAACAAACTAT
>DWAJ01001141.1:0-24649 GCA_018238005.1 Eurema mandarina
CTTCGTAGCGATAAGGCCGCCAATTGGCTATTCTATTCCTTGTATGTGTACTTCTTTGTGTGTGTCAATAAAGTGTTTTTTATTTTTTTTATTTATGTATTTACAAAATAAAATATAAATTTAGTATATACTCGGTTTAGTGTGGGGCTAGATGGCGTTGTGTGAAGTATAAGTACTTGAGTATGTAGAAAATTTACTATAATCAAAACAGGTCATCGTAATATACAGAGTGTAAAAGACTTAATGAAATGAAACCGTAGATAGTCTCCACCATGATCTTATGTATTTTTCCACTTTAGAAATACCAGCAATTTAACCTACTGAACAGTGGTAACTGCTCGTTCCCACTTGTCGGGTGTCGGATCCGTATATTAAACGGAGGTTATAGTGGCAGAACAATAATATAAGAAGCGTAATTACTGGGCCAATGAGTCTCAACATCTGATGATTCAAAGTGGGGAGCGTCGTTGTAGTGCACCCCTGCCCGGAGTTGGGCTTTATAGCAAAGTTCCGGGTAGCACTGCATTGACTATGGGCTGGCGTTACTCTTACCATCAGGAGTGCGTCCAGCTCGTCTCCTCTCTTCATATTATAAAAAAAAGCACTTATCGGAAACCGATTTTGTGTCGGCTCCGACAAGAAATGTCGGGTGTTTTGCCAGCCCTCTACGCCCGGAAAAAATCGTGTCGGATCTCGCTTGCCTATGATGAAGAATGGCGCTGTTCACATTCGTCGGATGTCGGGGCCGATTTTGGTAGTTTATGCTCACTGATATTTGAGCCAATAGATGGTTGAATGTAGTTATCGACATTCTAAAATAATTGAAAAACTTAATTTCGTCACTCCTCAATTCTGTTATTAAATTCTGAAATGTTCCCAAACTAAATCTTTCTCTCAGGATTGGGTGCACCCAATATTTTCTTTCCTTGACTCTCTTTCGTGGTTTTCTTCTTAAATAATAATACATCACAACAAGGAATTCGTCGACGTCCATCGTGCACAATCGCTTCGCGTAGAATGCTTAAAATTGACACTAGCTTCAAGCGTGGCCGACAACCGATTAATATACGGATCCGACTCCCGACAAGTGGGAACGAGCTCTCTTCATTATTAATATAATGAAGAGTTGCAAATTTAATGTATAGAATGTATGCTAATGTATAGATTAGTTTATTAGTCAGCATCATAAATTTTTTCTTTGTATCTCATCTCTGTAGTGTATGCAAGAATTACCTGTTCTATAACTTTGCATTGTCCTAATTTGACTTTGTCAGGTGAGTCGAATGTTGATACAATTTCACCCCCGGTAACTAGCGCAAGGCGTTCAATGCCATCAAAATCAGCATGTTCAATAGCCATAACACCAGCATCAGCGAATAATTGTTCTGGGTAGTTGTAGATTAACTGTCTGTTAAATTATAAAAAATAATATAAAATGCATAATAAAATTTTTGGAGCTAGTGAAACTATGCTATTAGGGAAAAGGGGTTAGCTTACACCAGGATGGTACCAACCAATGAGATACATTAACAATGTCATTGCATTTGGTTTGTAAGTGGAAGCAAAACTACTCTAGTTGAGTTGAAATGGTTGTCTTTGAGAATCAATGTGATTCCATACTAACTTACATCCAACATAACTACCATTTGGAAATAATAAATAAAATATGTATTTAGTTACCCAAGTTAATCTTAGTAGCAGATGTATACCATTATTCCTTAAAATCATTCAGTTACAAAATTGAGAAGAAACTATTATCTTTATCTTAGTATTTAGATTAGTTTCTTCAGTAATTAAAAAATTAAATAACAAACCTGTTAATAAATACATTGCACTTGTGAGCTAAAATTTTGTTCACTTTGTCCTTCATCTTTTCTTTTTCAGCAACCTCAAGCTCTGCAATCTTGGCCATAGAGTCCACTTTGATTGTTGAACCAAAAACTTTTATCTTGTCTGTGTCCATTGGAGTATTAGCAATTAAGATATTAGCATTCTCAATTTTCTTTGGTTGGTGCACTCCTACCTTTAATATAAAAAAACACATTCAAATAATATAAACAGTAAGCTTACTTTCATTGTAAATTAATAATAAATTTATTTGATAGTCTTTTTATTATAATAAAAAAGGACTACCATAGTACTTCAAAATATAATGAACAAAAAATATACCTTCTTATTTAAGAGAAATCCCTCGTCTAGGAATGATTCTTCAAGAAGCCCACCAGAGATTTTAATAATCTGTATAGCCTTTAAATTACCAGATCCTTTAAGCCTCAATACTGCATCTACAGCCAACTTTGTGAAATGTCTGAAAATAAATAATACACTTATAAATAAATACATAAATATTTTCAAATAAAACTTAGGTTGTTAAATACTTAACAATAGGAATTTCTGAGTCATTAAATTTATTAGGTAAACACACTTACTCTTTGTGGTTAGATAAGATTTTGGAGCTTAAAGTTGTGCGAGCAATATTTTCCAAATCAGCCCTCAATGCAGCTTCATTGAAATTCTTTTCGTGATCAAAGCTTGCATCGGCCAATGCTTGTTTAGCAGCCTCAACAGCAATGCGCCACCCAGCTATTATTGTTTGAGGGTGTAGCTTTTGCTCAATTAATTTTTCAGCTTCTCTGAGAAGTTCAGCAGCTGAAAATTATACAGTTTAAGGGTAAATGTATGTGAAGCACAAGAGACAGCTTAGAATGCTGGTTTATAAACACTTATACTATTAGTTTTATTAAGATTTTTTTTTACCTAATACTGTCACCGATGTGGTCCCATCCCCAACTTCATCATCTTGTACTTTCGACATATCTACTAAAATTTTAGCAGCAGGGTTATCTACACCTACGGATTTTAAAATGGTAGCCCCATCATTTGTTACTTCAACCTAAAATTTAAAAGTATCATAAAAAATCTATATCAAATTAAAGAAGATCAATGAACCTTATATTTATATTATATTCCGCGTACCTGTCCAGAATTCCTGCCATAGGAAACCAATATTTTGTCCATTCCTTTAGGCCCTAATGTACTTTTTACTAAGTCGCCAATTGCGATAGCTCCTATGAAGCTAGACATACGAGCAACCTCGGCTTTTTCTTCTTCAGCCTCATTCTTCAATATTCTGATAGGGTTTAGAGAAACCTGTACGTATTTTTGAAGAAATTTTAGTTTTTGTCAACATGTGCAGTCGAATAATTTTAAAATAACATGTGACTAAAATATCTCAAAAACAAAAATGTTTATTAAGGTTTCAATAAATGACAAAGATACATACCATTTTTTAGCCGTTAATTAATTGAAATGATATTAATCTTTACGTTAAATATAGAAAATAACCAATTACTACACCGGAATCCAGAGTATCACGAGAGACCTCTTTGAGTCTTTATTAATATTAACATATAAGAAAACAGATAACATCAGAATTACAGAAAAAAAATCATTATCTGTGTGCCACAGGAGGTCTATACATTTTGAAAAATTTAATAAATCGAATAGTTTAATAGTTATTGTTTTTATTGAGAAAAGGCCTTTTAACTTTTATTTTGTAGAAATACATTATTATAAGCATGTAAATTGTAAAATTATTTTCTAGAAACTTTTTTCCACAGTATTTTATTACTCTGTATTTTTTTTCAATCTTCCTATTTCTATAGGTAAACTGTTTCTTAAACTTTTGTATAACATTCAAACCTTATTATTTTATTACATAATTATAACTTTTTAATGTATCTTATAAATAGATTAAGGCGAAATCGAAACTCACATGAAGAAATGACATATTATGGACCAAACAGCTCGATGTGTCGCTGTTAGCAGAAAAATCTAAATATTGGAGAAATTATAGAAAATATTGTTAGCTACAAAAGCAGAGAATAAAATATAAAATATTTCAAAGGTTTACTTTTATTTTTTTTAATTATTATTCTGGCCTGTGTTTTATTTTGGCAACACCAATTTGTCTGAGTCACATTATCACAATTTTATTGTGTAATGTGTCAATTTCATTTAACTTTATTTTCTCTGTTCTAGAACGCCATATTTTTGTGCAAAACGACTTATAGTAATTAACAAGCTACAATTATTACTTTGTGATTATTCACCATGGAAAATCAGGGAGGTACTTCTGGACCTAGAGTTAGTGATAAGAGATTAGCACAAACTCAAGCTAAAGTTGATGAAGTCGTTGGTATTATGCGTGTTAATGTTGAGAAAGTACTGGAGAGAGATCAAAAACTGTCTGAATTAGACAATCGTGCTGATGCCCTTCAACATGGAGCTGCACAATTTGAACAACAAGCTGGTAAGCTTAAAAGGAAGTACTGGTGGCAAAATTTAAAGATGATGTTGATTATCGGTGCTATCGGTGCTATACTACTCATAATTATTATCGTATGGGCTACATCTGGTAGCTCCAACTCGAATGCTACTTCTGCAGCGGTTACCCCTGCACCAGAAGCACCAGCAGGACGATAATAACTTTCATTTTTCCAAAAGTAATTTTACTAAAAAGGTTTTTGCGAAGAAGTACCGTGACTGAAGAAAAGAAACTATTTTGTAACAATTTACTCTTCATAATCTATTACTTGCACATATTTTAAAATACAAATCTGATGTTTACATGTAACTTTTGATATATTATCTACACAACACTACAAGAAAACTGTTTACAAAGACCAGTGTTTATAAATGTTATCTTAAAAAGACTAGGAAATTGTTTCAGATTAAGATATATATTTATTTTAAAATATAATAAGACATGTTGGTTAGTATTACTGCAAAGTTTCAAACTAAGAAGTAATAGCACACCATATCTTATTTGTAAGTATATGATAGGAATCTATATATCCATAAAAATTGTAGGCAAAATAATAGTTTAAGGTTTTGATGTTCAGTACTAAATTGTTGCTTTATGTGTTGTTATTGAAGATATTTTATTACACAGTTATGCGCACAAAATGTATTGTATTAGCACAATGTTTAAACATTCATTTTTTCTATAGTATCACTTTAAAGACTATAACAGGGTTTAAAGGTATATAGTCTTATTGGACATACCGCATAAGTATTAGTGACAAAAGGCCTTGGTTCAAAGGCGCACTGGAAAAGTCAGTCAATAAGTAAAAATAAAGAATTTATAAGCCTCAAACCTGTAAATTAAGTGTCTTAAAAAGTTATTTGTAATATCTACCATTTTCTAAGCATTTTTAAACAGTTGTTATATGGGACCAACATTTAATTATAAGAAAATTGATTCACATTTTCAATATCTTCTGACTACATATTGATGTTGTGAACATAATCCAAGAAATAACTATCTCTATATCTTGTTGTTTATATTGTAAAACATAAAATAAATGTATGTATTATTTAAAGATGGTATTTTCCTTTAAATCCCCTATCTCTAGATAAGATAATGCATATGATAAGACAAGTTGTTAGACATAAATTGCAAAGTAAATGAATAAGATCTACATTCTGCATATTATTCAATACAATATTCAGAATCTAAGGGATAATTAAAAGGAATATATGCAAATTACATTCCATATTGTTTATTTTTAATGTTCTACAATTGCCTGCCCTCTGAAGTTGTTAAAAAACGTAATGTCTAAGTAAACATAAAACAAGGAACCTACCGCTGTTTATTCAAGCCATGTTTATTCAACATGGAACTTTCGAATTTCCCAAGTAACATAATAATACAAGACAAAAATCGAAGTAACATTTGTAATATCAAATGATAAAACTTGTTTTTCAATTAAAGCATTATTCCGCATTATCGGAATAATACTTAACGTTGATTGTTCAACTACATCTTTCGTCATTCAAATATCGAGAACTCTAAGAGAAATTACTAAGTAGTTCTTTTGCTGGATGCGTATTATTACATGTGCAGTGAACAAATATTTAATTGACATTGATGGTAATGTCGCACTATGCTCTGTAATTGAAAAACTAGGAAAATCTCGGTTAGAGCTGAAAGGACGCTTTTTACGTTGCCAAAGTGCTAAAGTAAAATCATTTTTTTATTAGGTTCAGGTTAGGCCCTTAACTCCCTTAGAAGTAGAGTGGGAATAACGAGCTAATGAATGCTACATGAAATATCCTTCATACAAATATAATAAATTAACTGCCGAGTGAAAATGCTTTTTACGGGTAAATTACAGGACCGATTTCGAAATTTGGCAGAGTGCTATCTAATTAATACCAATAATCTACTTTCTGTAAAAATACAGATAGAAGCTGCAGATCACATAAGCAAATTGGAAGTTTAATCGTCTGAGAGGAACCTGTTAAGAAAAATAAACATAGCGTGTATTTAAGACTGCAATAACAGACTACTGGCAAGAAGCAAAATTAACAAAGAATAGTTATTTATGATATATTTGGTCGTGGTATGTTTCTACTGCTACTACCAAGTTATAAATGTGTAAATTATCTTTCAATACATATATTAATAGCGTCACTCGCCTACTTTAAATTAAATTTTGCTTCCGCAAATCATGATTATTACACCCACATACATAATACTCATATCATATCTACTGTACAAATATAGAAATGTTGATCAAATAAAAAAACACATATTTCATAGCCTTTTACGGTTCTGGTAGTATGTATTGTATCATAAGCTGTAGGCCTATGTGTGTTTTTTTTCTAATTTATGTACTAGGTAGCCAAATTATAATAAGTTACTATCTAGTTAAGTATAAATAACAATCATGCAAATATTGAATTCAAATTATTGAATACGTATTCATATAATAATAATAACTATGTAATAGAAGTATAAGCTGTTAAGGAGGTAAAACAATTAACAACCAAAAAAGATACATCTTTACCAACTTTGAATTGTATTCCGGTTTCAGCTTTCACCGGAAAATACATAGTTGGACTTATTTATCTATGGGTTATGTTGGAAAATTAAAGTAACAATCGTTTTTTAAATCACATTAATCAATTCTAATATGTATATGGTGCTACACAAGTCTTAAAATTGTTTTCTACGTATATCAACTTGTCGACGGCGTTAATTTTTTTTCGAAATGTATCTAATATTAATTGGTGACAACAATTAAAATATACAATTATGTAGTATTAAAATGTGTGAAATTAAGTTTAATATTTTCTACGATGTTATATCAGTTTACTATTAGGTACAAAATACAAATGCATTTATCTATATAACTGGATACTAACTTTATCTTTTATTGTCTATCTAATGGTTATTATCCATAAGGTTTTAGTGCTTTCGTCCCAAAGACATAATTTATGAAGTTAGAAGTTATTAGTTATAACTTTTAATACGATTTAAGTCAAAATCACTCTTGACAGAGTGGTCGTGGTCATCACTAATAGGTATCGAATCGGTATTTATATTGAAAATTGTGCAACTCATTCATATAATCAACGAATCTTAAGTAAAAAATATTGATCGTGGGAATATTACAATGAAACCGAAGATTTGTGAGTATTAAATACGGAAATGAGTTCACGTTCCGGTCTGCTTATTCAGTAATCGAGTCAGGTCATCACATAGACAAGCTCTGATGACCTTGGTCTGAATTTAGTTTCGCTTCATTATCTTGAGTTAGCCAAACAAGCAGACTTAATTGAACTACACGCTTGTTAATTGCAAACTACTTCTACGCTGTTGGCACATAAATACTTAGTCGTTCGATGAAAGGGAAACAATAAACGATGCATGTCTTTTAACATTAATCTTAGGGGCAGTAAAATAGAATGTCCCTTTGAGTAATAAGTTCTTATTAAGTTTAAAATATATTTTATGCAACAAGAAGTAGAGCCAAAACAGCTAGCACTATGAATTAATGCAATAATATAGTGGGTGTTAGATCCACATTCCTAATAAAGGCTGTTATCGATATTGCGTCGACAATTACAGGCAGTCCTAATTCAAGGTGTCATTCACCTGCTCCCATTGTTATAAGAAGTCTTACCACGTTTTGCGAGCGCCTATAGTTTTTCAATCTATAACCGGTTACGTGACTCAGGTGATTACGATTAATATTAGATATGCATTACTGGCTACAGAAATTTCCGACATTTTTATATCTACTTACTATAGTAAGTATAGTATACCTATAAGTACCTCAACGATAGCACCTGTGAACGAAATGCATTATCAATTCTAGCCAGTAGGATTTTTTTTGTTCTCAGCAAGAACTTTTCAAGGCAACTCAAATGAATGACTTGATTACAGGATAGCAGATGTTTAATTCATACTATTTTTATTTAAATTATGATTCAGCATCCTGCTGGTTGATGGCACAAGTGTTAATGACCTCATTTTTAATACACTTTTATCAAATTATAGTTTTATATCGTAGTTTTATATTTTACCTTACTCAAACATTTCTTTAATAAAACTGCATGGTAATACTATCATATATGTAGGTATATTAAAAATATAGGTAGATACTTCGTAAAAATATGAAAATATTAATATGTAGATATTATAAATGCTTAAATTTGTCAGGATATGTCTATATTATAAGTACATGTGTAGATTTTTGCTACTCTTTCACGTTTTGGTAAGCAGGCAGATGAAACAGTATATTTTTACCCGGTATAGCAACGGGAACGGTGACTACGCCGGCAAAGCACAGAGTACAAAACGTATCAGAACTTATAAAGCTACAATAGCAATCTAAGCTGTTTTCTTAAGTGCAAATAAATATATTTTAATATTTAAGGATAGAATATGTTAATTTGACCTTTTTATAATGCAGCGTAGATTAACAACATTTAAATGAAGTCGTTTAACATCCTCCTCAAATCAATGTCAATCTGGGTTATCTAGAGGCATAATCCGTATAAAACGTACTAATACGTCAGCTGCATAATGATCAGCATAGCGTTTTTCAAGGTCAATGCAACCAATGAGTATGGAGCGTTTAATTAACAATGCTTGGGCTTCCCACCGATAGTTATGTATTAGCTATTTTTGTACTGGTATGTCTTTATTTAAATTATTTATTTTTATAATGATATTGTTTGCATTAGAGTTTAGGATGACGTAATTTTCCCAATAGCAAAAAGAGATTAATTGGTTCGACTGAAGGTGTAAAAAGGCGTCAAGAACATCGTTGCACTTTATAGATATGTACAAATAACTTTATTACGTATCTACAATAATTCTATCACGATGTCATCACAGTGCCATATTAACGTCAATGAAATACATACATACAATACTTTAGGGCTCCATACACATTGAGTAAAAAACGGATCCTTAAAACTAAGACCCGCCTGTCCCTCTATCACCAGGCTGGATCTCATTATGATCGGATATTTGAAATTTTCACAGATAACAATATAAATGTATTTTTGTTGCCACTATTACGACTAATACTAACATAGAATAAAATAAATACCTACCTAGTTATCTAAGGGTTTATTTTACTCCGATATCTACATCGAACTTGATCTTTTGTCCGTTTTGGTTTAATATTGAAAACAGCAACAGGTAAACGCTTGAAATATTTACTAAATTTCGAATTGAGTTATAGATGTAACGATAAATAAAATTCTGCACCCTTTTTATACCTACATAATACTACAGAGACCATCGTGCGAGTTCTATTCGCACTTGGCAAACTTATTTTAGAGTCATGATACATGCGACAAAAATAAGTTTACTAGCACAATATCCTTTTGCATAAATACAGGTACAATTATGCATAAATTTCATACCCACATGAAACCTTACGTATGACAATGCTACTTTTTATAGAGCATTGTAGTTAAAGAAACCTTATCAATGCCATTAATGAGGACATTTTATAAACAAATGCCTTACCTGTGTCGTAAGGCATTTGTTTATATTGTTTTAGAACAATTATTTCATACGTTTATTAATACTTATAAAAGTAATTTCTATTAACCCATATATATGTTTATCATACAAGTACACATAAGAATTCGTATCATGAAAGAATAACTCATTGACATTTTGTATTTTTTACGGAATAACTGAGCATTCTGAATGAACCGCCCACAAGACATTCTTAGCAGATTTACTACGATTATTCCAGACCCATGACTAATTCCCAACACACTGTACCAGACGGACAAATAGTTTTAATGTTATTAAGATCATAATACTTATTTATTATTAGCTTGAATCCGTTTTCTTTTACAATTTGGTTGGGACAAATCAAGATCGTTAAGATTCGTATCATTATTTTGGAGATAAAACTCGGCTGTCGCAAGTTTGTTTGTAGGTAGTACCTACAATTAAAGATAAACAATAAAACTCAGTGCACTTGCAACGGCTTCTTTAGAGTGCCAGAAGACCAGCAGATTTATTAGATAGTGATATCCTGACGTCAACGATATATTATTTTTCAGTTTCAATAAAATAAATTAAGAATTCTGCTTGCCACACCAAATTTTTCAACTTCTTTATTGAAATTTATAGTGTCAATAATTTAAATGTTTCATAATTTTGAATGTGTGATCAGGCTCTAGGTACGTGCTATAGGGACAAAAGTATAGAAGTGTATTTTTATTTCTACTTCGTAATTCGCACTATGTAAGTTGATAACAGTCGGCGAAATAATAAAAGCTTTCAGTCATAAAGCAACATTGTTTACTTTACTTTCTGGCGTAGTAGATACGTTTCTTTTAATAGATATAGCGTTCGTTAGGTGCGGTCTGAGGTGGGTCTTCTTAACAACAATAATGTAGGTATTATTGAATCAATTAAGAAATGTCCCTTATAACTATGTCGTAAATTAGAAGGCTAGGCTTGGCTCTTAGAACACATATTTCGGTCAACAATATCAACATCTTCTGGTTATAAACTTTATTTCAACATATTTTAACTATTTTCCTATACCTCCACATTCACATCCATCTAGTCTCTTTTTATATTATCTTTTTGTTTTATTTCAAAACAGTCATAGTACCTTCATCATTTAAGAAAGGACAATATGTCATTAAGAAATATCGCAAATTACCGGTACACCTTCAGATGGTACAGCGTTTAAAGTAAACCTACTTTTATTTTTTCGATATTTTACTTAAAATTGACATTTAATATACAAATGTAATATGAATACATATATATTACCTATGAAGGTCGTTGGTCAGGCAACCTTCAAACGCCTTCGTTACCAACAAATACTATAAATGCGACAAGTTGACGTAACACGAGGCGACGTCATCGCTTCACCACAGTCTTTAAATTCCACGGAATCTTTTATTCCTTGATAAAATTATTTTATTAAAATCCATTATGATTCCACCTTGGATATTTACCGAGCCGGGTCTAAATTTTGATAAACCATAATATATCATTCTAGCTGTGGTCCACTTCCACATTAACAGTAACCTAAAGTCTAGTTCCATGTTATTGGATTTATTTACATACATTGTAATAAATCAGAAATATATAAATGATCACATCTACCTAAGGTAATCGTCTATTGGAAATATTATAAATTCAAATCTTGCCTATTTACAAATGTTTTATCTACTAATCCATAAATGAAAACTGCATTCATACTGTTTTGAAGTCTTATTTTAAGAGTTCGAGGGATATTGCTTTTAATTTCTTAGTAAATGTATTTGAATTGTTACATTGGCCTTCACAAATTTTCAGAATTCCATAAGCAGTAGTGTTTTCAAGTATCGGCCCAATGTCATTTCGTGGGTGCACATTTTTCTAGGAACCAATGTGACAATATGTGCTATATAGTACTACAAAAATAACTTAATGAATAAGAACAATGTAAACTTCGAGATGAATGCCATAAACAGTAAAGGCAGACACATTATGAATCATGATTGAATTACGTAGCGATGTTCACCACCTCCTCGCTTTGTTTCGTACACCATGAGCTCAAATGTTGGAAGTGTAAATTGTGAGTAGTAGATGTGGAATGAGCGAGAAATATAGTGTGGGCCGACTGACGCCGAGCGACTCAGCAGCGACGTTCGAACGTGAGGCTATTTAAAACTGTGCGCAAGCCCTCTGGCGCCGAGTCGACAACTAATGATCAGTCCTGCCTTGTCTACCAACGAGTGCAAAGCGACACCGTGAACCGTGTTTACACAAGGACGTTTTTCGTCAGTGTTTGTTTAGTTTCGACAGTTTCCATACTACGTAAACGTGAAAATGGCTGACAGTGGTCTCAAGAGGAATATTCCAATCAAGCTGGGTGACTTTTCAGTCATCGACACAGAGTTCTCCAGCATTAGGGAGAGATTTGACGCCGAAATGCGCAAAATGGAAGAAGAAATGAGCAAATTCCGCTCAGAATTAATGAACAGGGAAAGCAACAACTTTTTCAAGAGCACAACAAGGTATTTAAACAATTTATTATAGGAATTTTAAATGTACAATTTCTCAATATCTTATACAGTTTTTCTTTAAACGTCTTATGAATGTAACAATTGCATGAAGGTAGAAAAAGCAACGAGCACGATTATCTTTAATCGGTTACGCAATTTTGCATCGAATATTGGTCACTGTTTATGTGGGCGAGTTCATTCTTATAATATTATGCCGCAATCGTAACATTGCTGCTCAAGTTTCCTAAAAGGGAATCCTGAATTAATGAGATAGGGTTTCGCAAGAGCCGCCCACTTGGGACGACCTCGACGACGGTTCCACGAAAGTTGTTATTCAAAAGGCATTATTCGGGATCATTCCGCGGAACGGCATCAACTGCAGACATCTCAGTCGGCTCCATTTAAAGCGTGCAGCGATACGTAAGCCCGATCCGAGATGATGTCATAAATAGAAATAGCGCCGGCCGGTGGTTCCGAACGTGAACAAATTGTTTATAAAGAATAGGAATGTAAATTGTATGCGCAATGAAGTCATTTTCACACGCCGATGTTACGAAATTAATTGGCTCTTTTTGAACTCAATAGACAATTTGAATAAAATGTATATTGTCATACTACACAGCAACTATTGAAATTATCTTAAAGAATACACGTACCTAATCCAAACTATGTATCACTTTCGAGGTACATACATAGAGTGATTTCAATCTCATTAATAATTATAATTAACCTAAAAGAAGCATTGTTATCAAAAAAAGTACCCATTGCATTATTCCGAGTTCAGCTAAGTTCGTACTTAACTAAGTAGAGCATTTAGTTGTACCTAAGCAATAACGTGTGATAAGTACGCAATTAAACGACAAGTAATCGTAAAAAATGTGGATGAGGTTGTCTGAGTAAACGACCTCCACCACATTCTTATCAAGTTTCTGATAAAAAATACTAATTTATTTTGCTGCAAATTATATGCATAAGACTTTATTTATCAGTTAATACTCTCTACTTTTAAATATATTTTCTTTAATTATTAACCAATTTCTTAAAAAAAAATACATGATCAAGTTTATAACAATAGTAAATATTCCAGATTAACATAATGTACCTACGTATCGTGTCCTTGCTTTATATGCTTTATAAAACTATTAATAGCTTTATACATATACGTTATAAAATCTATATGCCTCATATCGATTTCATACTATGTTTTAGAATCAATGTTTCGAAATGGATATCAAGTTTGCTCCCTCATGGCTAATAAAATTTCTAATAAAACTAACAGGAATTATTGCTTTTTGCATGTCTTACAATTTCGAATCTGTTTCCTCCGGAGGAGTAACGAAGTCTTCAGAGAGGTAAAATGCTTAATTTGTATAATGTGTATTGTATTATGTATGTATGTACTATATATTTATTGAACGCTCTTGCACTAACATTGACGATTTAGTATCTATATAAACAATAATCACACGCAGAAGCACAAATGGATTACGTAATATTTACCTTAGTGTTACATACGTAACAAACATATTTACCTATGATCGTAATTATAGTTCTTAGCACCTACTGTTCTAATCAATACCTTTACTGAGTAAAGAAATGTAGTAACGTGGTTTAACCTTATGTAATTAGACTTAACTAACGACACTCGTAAATATCAAATATATTATATTGGGATAATATCGGTGAGATCATATTATTGACAATAACCTTGTATGTGCACTCGTGGGTGTGACATCAGACCTTATGTGTTGTCATGATCAATTATAAATACAGAAATCTTGAAGAATGATATTGTGTTTAAGAGGGAAGTTAAAAGTTTTTCTACCAATATTTATCAATAATTAATATAAACCGGAAAATATTTCATTACGAATATTATTAGGGATTTATAAGTATTTGATTTTTTTTTTGTTCCGTTGTTATACTTAGTACAATTAAACATTTATAGGTACTTAAAAATGTCTTTTTTCTTCAACGAAGGCTGTGGAAGGAGGTCAGGCATTACGTTTCTGAAGTGTCTAAATTCCTGAATAAATTACTTTTCACACAAACCAAGAACCAGTTCTGATTTGTAACAGTCAACAATTATGGTATCGGGTTTAAATCGACTTAAGTACAAAGAATTATGTTTTTTTGAATACACGAATTTAAGGATGACATAACTACTAAATGTAAATTGCAACGTAATAAATTGTAATACAGTTTTTGAAACTCTTTCAAATACTATAAAACAATTGAATGCGTCTAAAAAATTAATCATTATAAATCTACATAAAGATTAAAGCCGCGATACATTTCACTTAATAAACCAAATTTGAAATTCACAACTGATTCTTTTCTGGGAACTTTTCAGGTCAAAAGTCGTAAACATCCAATGGTGCATGTTGCAATGCATTTAAAGTTGAACATATTTGCTTATCAGAAAAATGCAAATTAAAAGCATTTTGAATAAAAAGCGTTTCGATTTAAAAGAACACAGGGCAATGCCCTGTCTGCATGCGATATAAAACCAATATGACTGTTATGGACTAAACGACTAAATATCTATTTATATTTCGTCTACATAATTAGATAGAGAACTATACATTCTATGGTGTAATCATGCACCTATAATATATAAGTATCTAACATTTGGTAAACGAAGGTTATCACCTGTCTTTTATCTGCTCTAAAGGTTACTTTCACTGATAAAATAACTAGTAACTTTAATTATATTATATTATATATTTTATTCACAATGGCTTGACAAAATAACTCATCGACTTAAGATTTATTTTCGTATGAAAATTTGTTGGACGTTAACTCGAGCTGAATTGCGAAATGTCTGCGTAGGTAGTGTGATAATGATGCCTGTTTGAGTAAGAATTTAGATCATAATTCTATCTGATTATTTATTATCTTTCGCCAGCTCTACCACATCCACACAGCACAGTGACAGTAGACAGTTAGCAGAACCCAGCCATTGGGACAGCCTTAACTCTCCCCTCATCCAAGACGAAGGTGATGGCAAAAGCTTGAAGCTCCGTTTTGACGTGAGCCAATACACCCCAGAAGAAATCGTCGTGAAGACCGTCGACAACAAATTATTGGTAAATATCATTTACATAAACTGATTCAGAGAAATAGTAATGTATACCTTTGGATGTCGTCGTACCACTAAATTTCATTTTCGTTGACATCTGATTTTAACAATACCTTAATGTGTAAACTAATGCGCTTGTAATACTTCGAAACGTAGGAACATAGGCATTGTGCCAAAATTAACATCACCTTCTAATGTCTATAGTTAGTTCAGGTAAAGAAAATCTCTAAAACCTTGAAAATAACAATAACGAAGACAGACACTTCTTTTAGATCGCTTATTAAATTTTTGGAATAATCAAGAAGTAATAATGTGTAATTTTAGGTACACGCCAAGCACGAAGAGAAATCAGAGACCAAGTCAGTATACAGGGAGTACAACAGAGAGTTCTTATTACCAAAGGGCACGAACCCTGAGGCGATCAAGTCGTCCCTTTCTCGCGACGGCGTCTTGACTGTAGAGGCGCCATTGCCTCAGCTGGCGATCACCGATAGGAACATCCCCATCCAGAAGCACTGAGAATCTCATAGCGGTCTCGAGACAGCAGCTATTCCATACTACTGTTAAATTATTTATTATAATTTTTACTTTTACTTTAGGAGTATCGAATACCTTGAGATATTTATTTTTGAATCTTAATTGTAATGAATCTCAAAGTTTATTAACGAGTATGTACTAATAAATTAATTTTCGTTTTATATTATAGTACATACTAAAATCTCCAAAGAACAGTTGCGTTTTGCACTGTTCATATTAATATTTACTTGAGTCGAAGCTTTCACTGTGATTGTTAGAAATTGTGCATATTGACATGCATTTCTCTCACTCTTTGATGTTGCTGTATGAATGAAAGCACAGTTTATGTAATGAATTGTTGTTACGCGGTTATTTTTATAAACACGTCAAATTAATAAAAAAAAAAATATGTACGGCCTAAGACCGCTTAGCAAGGAGCTTAAAATCGTGTTCAACGTTTTATGGACATGGATGTACCATAGGTAACTAAATGCCTTTAACGCTACTTACAAAAGTCCATACACTTTAACATTAATATTAATATAGGTACCGTAATATTACCATTATAAAATTCACAATAAATAGCTTTTTAACTGAAACACATTTATATTTTAGTACAACATTGTTACAGAAATTTAGGTGTCAATAAAATTATAAAAGCATCGGGTGTTTTATTTAATAACAAGAACAAGCCTCAACAATCATATAAAAACAAACAAGACGTGTATTGTAAGTTTTTAATAAACCGTACCTAAATACCTAGAATTACTCCAATAAGATATTGGTTCCTAATTAATTATAAATTATCATAAGCAACCTTTCATTCCAAGATATGCCAAAATCAAAATCTATTAATGTATATAGTTTGAATAAAAAAATAATGATACATACAATATCATTAAATATCTATATTACAGTTTACACCTAAGTATGTAAAGATCAAGGGTACGAGCCAAAACAGCGAGCGCGCTTTTAAAAAAACCTTTTAAAGTGAATACCTATTTACCTTAAACAAAATGTGTAGCTAACTATATACACACATATATAGAAAACATACATAGATAAATTGTATTAACTATTGTTTAAGTATTGCTTCATTGCAGTTTAACACAATACCTGCCTACAACGGTTACAACAAACGTATTGTTCGTTTTAACAATCAAATGAAACTACGTAACGTTACCAATTGTTTCCTCGAAATTAGCGAATTTTGCATCACTTGCTTTTCCTTTTACACGCTAACTATCTGCAACGATTTTATTCAGTTATTGCGCCTATAAGCAGTTAGTATAGTAGTATAGTATAGTATCTAATCACTTCACGATAAATAATTGAAACATAAACAATTGTATAGTTGAATGATTTCAAGTTTTAAATAAAAATGAATAATTATGGAATATGAGTTGTACCAAAATTCAAACATATAAACGAGAAAATTTGCTTTTTTGTATCCCTTACACGCAAAATACACAGAATGTATTTGGATAATATTTTACACGCAGGTACTGTAACTGTAAACTCAATTAACACACTGTTAAATTTAATTTACCTAGTTGTTAAGTTTCTACGATCTAGGAATATGAAAGCTAGGAATTCCTGTCGCGCTAAATTTTACTAATGTTAACAAGTTAACAAAGTTTATATTTACTGAACTATTATATGAAAAATACATTCAACATTTAAGTCATTAGTGGATACAAATAGCTAATATGTATTTATAAAGAAAATATTTATAATCGCTGGATGATTTTATCAGAGGAACTGACAACCTTAAACAAGCTTTTAGTAATGCTAATAAATTAAAAGGATAAGATTATGAAGATTTCAAGAAATAAGATTTATAAAGATAAAAATCGACTTTTAAATAAAATAATATTCATCAAAAAAGGTTATCAGGTCAAATGTTCACAAATGAATTTTTGAAGTTGGTTGACGAAGAATATTAGCCCAACGTTGTTAAATACGAAATTTATAGTTATTCACTTCCACCAAGAAGGTAGATTACAATATTTATGCACGTAGGTATTCGAATTATTTTAATTAAAATAAAGTAAAGTAAAGCCAGCCAATTATATTATAGTTAATAGATGTTATACACCTACAAATCAACCGAAAAAAGTGGTCCGCACAGCAGCGGCAGCACACATACATACAAGTCAAAACGATAGAAAGAGATAAATGATAAAACCAACAAGAAAAAAAAGTTAGATTTGTCAGTTTCCCGTGAATGCACCAGAAACCAAACGCCTAAAGGTAACACGTCCTAGTTAGGATGTTTTTGCGTCTTCAAAATTTTGCGCTTATAACATAATATCTATTTAATATAATATCATTTAAATATCAACACTTCTTTCAATCAATTCAATCTTGAATAATACCATAAGTCACTAGAAAGTTTGCATTTTCTTTTATGATAAGATTAAATTGCAATCTGTTTTCTATAAATCGAGTCAAATTTCACACCAGTTTTATTTATCAGATATAGGTGATAGGATTGACGTAAGAAGATGTAATTTCTGTGAACATTTAGAATAACAAGCATTAATAATTAATTCAGTTAATATTAGAATGACACATGATGAATGGTTTCATATATTAGTCACGCATTAATCATTATAAATTTAGTTCATAATAATTACTTGGTCTAAATCCATTCGTCACATAAAGCAGTCGGCGCACTTGAGTTTTATGACTGTTTTCAACAAATTGTAAACTATGGCTCCCTATTAATTACACTAGCGGTGCATTCTCGTCGCTGCCAAATAGGTTTCGACTCTACACATAATATACGCTAAGGCCGGTTATGAAATTTTCAGGTCATAATTTCCAATGTTGCGAAGTAGGTTAGAACCGCTTACATCATCGTGATGCATCCCCTCGCCGTTGGTCTGAATAAGTCGGCTGTGTAGGCAATTGACGAAAATAGATTAGACTCATTCATACAGCACACTGAGTAAGTCAAATGAAAAAGCTTAGTGTGCTGGGTGCTTCCTCATTTACCAAAATTGTTGCTAACTCTTGCATTAATGAGACTGTAGGTAAACGAGGTTTTTAATTGAAGAAAAATTCACGTATCCGCCTTAATTAAATATTTATATAAGTCTTTTTGAAGTAATTTATAATATTAAATGCATCCAGTGCATCAGATGTGTTTGCGCATATAAAACACACATAACAACTGGGATTTTGTCATTTGCCAATTTTATAAATAATGTCATAAAAGTAAATTGACCGCGAAAATTCTTGGCTCAAGTAGGACATATATTTGTAGCAATGTAAACAACAAAGTAACAAAATAGGAACATTTATTTCTTTAACAAATTGGTAACATAGGTTTTGGTGTAGTATGCGAGGAAAGCCAATGAGCAGATAACGATCCCATCGGTCATGTATCCAAACGCTATTTCTATGGTCGTTTTCTCCGTAATCACGTCTGCCGGTCTGGGATTATTTTTGCTTATCTGTAAGCAAATTAATAATCGTTTTCGTAAATAGAATTGTATTATATACAAATTTAATACTTTTAAATTTGAGTTTTTTATAATTAAAACTTTAAAATTATAGTCTTGTGTTCTGTAGGATTCTCATAACTGTTCATAAGTAACTTTTTTGACGAATTTTTAAATTTACGTCACTTCACTTAAAGTGATTTTTTTCATGCAATCTGGAATAAAGTTGAGACAGGTAGTCTATAATATAGGATTTCCTGTATTATTTTAAAGAATTTATATAGTTTACGAAGTTAATAATGCGGAGAAAACGTAATCGAACATGAACGAAAAATGCATTACCACTATAAATTATAAGAAAAATTTCATTCAAGTTGTATCAATGCCAATTTGTTTGCCAAATTACACACCGGCTTATGTAGGCCGATCGCATAATGTCCACTACGCGTGGGCGATCGATAGTTTTGCATCAATTACTGTTGGCTCCCACACCGGCAATAACTTTACCAACATATACAAACATACGTAGGTAACTTACATATTTTTAAATAAGCAACAAGAAGTATATAATATTGATAAAGGCAATATAAATGGGAACTATATTGAGCTCTTATTTACTCCAGAAAATGACGTTCTCTGAGGGTAGTGAATTGGGCTGGCCTAATATTATGACTCTTATGACCCTTATTCCATACTTTATATTGATCGCATTTTATAGATCAATTTCATGTTAAATATAGTTTGGATATTATGTTCTGCTGTGTATATTTTTTCCATCTTTTGCTCATTCTGTATCATAACCATATACAACACAACATTTCAAATAAAAACGACATTGTAAACCACTATGTGCTTAAAATTATAATCAATTAAATAACGAATAAAATAATGTAACTTTAAATACCTTAGTATGAATTCCCTTCATTAATTTAATTTCTCTTCTGATGTTGTTAATATTAGTCAACAGTTTCTTTGCGGCAGCTTGCATCTTTTCAATATCAGGTGAATCAGGTGGTTCAAATTTTATTTGGTTATGAATCTTATTGTAATCGCGTATAAGATATTGAATGGTTGCTTCTAATATGTATAATTGTTGTAAATGGCTCCCTAGGGTTGCTAAACAGTCTTTGATACTGAAAGAAAAAGTTACAAAATAATTTAAACGCTAATTTAAAAAAAATCTGTAGACGCGTTCGGAGGGTTTACTTGAATGGTATCCTTTTATAACAGTTATAAGTATATAAATCCTATTTGCTTTTCTATTGCTGAATCTATTCATGCCACGGTTCAAAAAAAAGTAAAATTTGCATAATAGGATAACTAACATCTGAAAATCCGCACAAACTTTCGCGTTTTTTTATTATTATTAAAAGGTTTTATTTAGCTCAACCTGTACGGTATTTATTTGTTTGGGTTAAAATTATGAATTGTAATTTAAGTACCTTTCTGTTGTCAGATTGATCTGAAATTTGGTTCAATTTTTATTTCGATGACAATACAATTTAAATCTTAAAAAAAAGCCCTAAATGATATTATTATACAGAACCTAGCGAATTCATCTAAATATTGTATTTAAGTTATTGATATTGATCCCCAAAACTATTATTTTACTTCTATTTAAGTTAAGAAAATTTCCATTCAAAAGATAAAAGATCATCCATACATATACTCTATAATCTATTACAAGTCTACTTATAACATTTTTAAAATTACATAACAGATCTTTATTGTTATAATAATACACACCTGTATGTGTCTCCTTTCTGTATATGCAATCCAGCTACAGTATTTAATTTCCAACCTTTCTTATGGAATGAACGAATTCCATGTTTTAACCTTTGTCTCTCAAATGGCATATCAATACCAAGTTTAATCATATTTTCTTCCTCTAATAAAAGAAATGATCTTAATTCCATGTTGCTTTGAATAATGGTATTTTTGAGTTTCTCACAATTCATGCCATAGAGTAGATGTCTTATTTCATTAGTGTACTTTGGTCTGAAAAATGTAAATATATATTGGATTATTCATTTTAAGATACTTAATATATTGCTATATCCTTATAATACAAAAATCAAAAAGGTCCATTGGCTATACCAATGGACTCCAGAAAAGCTACTGCAATCTAAATCAAAATTTTAGCAGTTTTTTTTATTCAATTACAAACTAAGCAGATAGTACACGAAATCTCCTATTAAAAAAATAACAGGCTAGAAAGCTTGAATTTCACAATGTCACTGTTTGTATATTATATATTGTGCTTTTATACATGTACTAAATTATTTTTTTGTAAATGTACAATGAAGAGTTTAAATAAATAGAAATACCCTTCATCACTAAGTAAGCCGGGATAGTAATCTTGCCATGTAGCTAAATCAGAGATGTCATCACCATCGGTTTCTTCTTCCATATTATCAGGTTTTAAATGCTGACTAAGTATTTCTATGATCTGAGGGTATTCATGAGATTCAGCTATGTCTAACACAGTTCTACCGGACATGTCAACTTCGGTCAATCTGGCACCTTTTTCAATAAGTATTTCTAGGATTTTGGCTTTATTATGGTGCGCTGCCCAGAATAATGCCTGTAATATTAAAATAATACACTATAATTTTTTATTGGTATACTAACTTTTTTATTACTTTGAGGTTGGTGCTAGTTTATTTAATTTAGATATTTTAGTTGCAAATCGTATTTAAAGCAAGACACGAGCTTTATGTTGCAAATATTGTAAAAAATACATTTAAAATGTTAAGAAAATTTGAATTTTACTGCGAAAAAATACATTAAAAATGTTCAAAATCCCATCTTACCGTCCAGCCTTGTCTGTCTCTCATTTCTATATTAACGTTTTTGTCCAGGATTAGTTCCACTACAGAAGCACGGCCGCTACTCACAGCTCTCATCAAAGGCGTTTGTCCATACCTGTCACCCACATTGAGCAGGCAATCATGATGAATTAAACTGCTAACTATGTCATGTATTATATCCTCACTCGCACTGCTGTTCGAACATGCTGCCATTATTGGAGTAACAGAATCTGCAAGATGAAGAAAATAATTTACTTATGTTTGGTCTACAACTACAACTATTAATAAGTTGTATTGTATTATTTTAAGTAAAGGTTGCACTTTGGTACATATATCAGATATATTTTAAGTCTATTATTTTTTTCCTATAGGGTATGCCCATACATAGGATAAAAATACATAGTTCTGAAGCTTGAAAGTTAAATTAAATTATTATTATTTGATGAAAAGTAAAAAACATAATTAACAATGAAAGTACATGCACACACAAACATATAATTACTGAATTTTGCATGATTATTACCACTATTAAACCCGGTCATTACATAATTTTGATAACATATGAATAGTTAGGATAAATTGTTATGCATACTTTAATTTCCTTGAAACCTTTATTTTTAGATAATATAGGTAAATAGTGTTTGTACCAATTTAGTGTCAACAAGAATGGTTTAATTGTTGGGACACAAAAACAGATAGAAAAATGAAAGACAAAAGTTTATTTCATATTCAAAGTACATATTAAGGAAGAATAGTTTAGAGTCAAACATTTTGATTATCAATTATATGTATATGTTACAGTTAAAACTAGTTTGTAGTTAGAACGCGTTTTCCCTAGTTAGAACTAATTTTTACTTAACGCTTTTGTTAAAACTAGAATTGACTAATGTCTGAATATAATATAGACTAAAAGAAACTTTAAGAAAACATTGACTTAAATTTAGTTGCCAGAATGACAATATTAATTATAAGTAGGTAAATAAAATAATGAAATAAATCAACAGAACACAACTATAATGTCCAGAAATAATAGATATTGTAATATTTAGATGTTTAATGTCCTCGTATGTAGTTGGTACTGAATGCATATTCTATGCAAAGCATTATTACTAACTACCCACTTTATCCAACTTATAGATATAACTTATAGATAATAGATACTAACAATATATGACAACAACCATAAAATTTTAAAAAGAAACCTACCTACCTACCTAAAAGTGCGATGATCAGATGATGCCTCGCAGCCAATCAGAATAAGGTATGATGAACTCAAACATCGGTCGGAACAGTTTTAACTAAATCGCTTCGGGAAAACGCATTTCGTATTGCAAAAACTAGTTTTAACTGATATTATATTCAGTCAATTCTAGTATTAACAAAGGCGTTAAGTAAAAACTAGTTTTAACTAGGAAAAACGCGTTCTAACTACCAACTAGTTTTAACTGTAACATATACAATACAATTATTATGTGTTATGTTAACCCACACGTTATGTAATAAAAATGTTCTTTCGTGTTATTCTTGCTCTAAATCCTATCTGTAAGCTGACTGACGTTCAGAGTTAAAGCTTAGCGATTTAGAAAACTGTGCTTAGATATTAATACTTTAATAAAATGATAACAGTTAACCAGCAAAATCAGACATACTCAAATCTAGAACTTAACTTTAGTTGAATGTTATACAAACACATTAGTATGGAATTTATTTTTTGTTCCTACACGTTGCATTTTTGAGTTATACATATTAATTTGTTTAAAATTCAATGCTAATTATACTGTGTAGCCTCCTATTATTATATTGACACGTTGTCAATACTCCAACTTTAACAAATTGACATGAATATTAATGTGTCAAGAATGTAAATTTTTCGCTTATCCCCATTGACTATAAACGTTCAACTAGTCCAATTTATCATTAATTACGTAGTCGTTTACAATGATCCTTATATGGTAGGATCTATTTGGTATATAAAGTTATTTATAGAACTATGCTACTTAAGTAAGATGCATATATTATATTAAACAAAACACATGTAAGATAATGAAATTTGGTTCCACTATAATTAAGTTATTTTATGTATCAAACCTACTTTAAATATACTGAAACACACATACATTGTGTTAGGTAATTTCAGGATCTACTTTTGAATATTTTACCAAAGGCAAGCTACAATATTTATTGCCATAGCCTATTTTGATTTCATTTCCTATACTACTATTTTTATTATTCAAAATTTTAATTTTAATTTGTGTTTCTTCTTTTGTTCTATAATTTATTACGTGGCCCACCGGATTTAAGTTGCTGTAACGGGGAGGCTGAAAACCAGCGCTACACAAAGTATCCTAATCTGAGTAGCACAAGCTGAGCTCTCCCCCTTTGCTGTTATTTTCCTGTTTATCTATTTTATTGTATTATCTTCATTTTGTATTTATAACAGTAATAAACATTTTTTTTTT
>DWAJ01001142.1:0-24648 GCA_018238005.1 Eurema mandarina
CCTCAGATCGCCCGTAAATTATTTTTCCTTTAATTTTTATCATATTTCCCTCCTTTTCTAATGGGTTTAATTCTATTATAATTTTTTTTCACTTTTCATTATTTTTAAAGGGATCTACCCTGGTCTACTAGTAGCTAGGGGTCACAGAAAGTTCATAGCCATCAACAAATATTGATTTATACGCAAACTAATTAACATGTCCTATTGTGACATAACTAAGTCTTTAAAATTAAATACGATTTTAGGAAATGACGACATTAATACGTAAATTTACGAGCATAAATTATCTCCACGTCAGACTGGTTTTGCTCTTTTAATGCAGGCTTATATTGATAAGTCTTCCAACAGCCAAGAGCCTATTAATTAAAAATGCTGAAATAGTTAAATTTAAAATAAATTAGATGACGTCCGCTAGGTGTAGTACATTGTCTTACAGGCCTGTAGCAAAGGTTATGAAAAAAAAATTTTTTGAGGCTTAAGCGGTATATGAACTTACAAAAGAATATCAACGTTATTCAGCCAAAACCCCGTCCTTATCATAGGTTGTCATATGTTTATAACCCCCCCCTCTCCTGATGTGACGTCACACATTTTTTAAATTTATGTATGTATTTCAAAATAATCGATAAAACAGCTATTTTCATTTTTTACTTACTTCTATTAAATAATAATCTAATAAATAAATAAATTCGTAATTTTTTTATTTAAATCCAAACTTTGCGTTTTAGTATTTTAAATTTTAACATGTGACGTCACAAAAGTCTGGTCGCCCCCATGCCCCTTGTCACACGATGTCACACTTCGGTGATACCCTCCCTCCCCATTAACGTATGATGTACTTTATGGATGGCCCCGTATTTATACAATTTTGCTAGTTAATATATACTCTCAATCTCTCCCCAGGCTCTCAATAGCACTGGAACTAGTGAACAACCCTCCAGTGTTCTTCTTGGACGAGCCTACCAGCGGGCTGGACAACGTCACTACAGTGCAGTGTGTGAAACTTCTGAAGCAACTAGCTAGACAGGGAAGAACTGTAGTCTGCACCATACATCAGCCCGCAGCCTCGTTGTTTGAACTGTTTGACCAGGTGAGAAATTGATACTAGAAGTTTCTAGAATATCGTTTAGGGCTATTTGTTGTGGGAGAATTCGGATGAAGTTACTATATATACTATTATAAAAACAGATGTAAAGTTTAGTGCCTTACGAATGCGTTACTGACCGGCCGGATCATACGAGGGAAAAGGAAAGTACGATATAAAGATCGAATACAAGGGAATAAATGTAGATATAATGATCCTACATAGTCTTACCTTCTGTGAGGGTTTCACTTCACAAAAAATATTATGGCCTTAGTGTAAACTTTTCTTTTAGATATAGATTTTGTGTGAGTATAATAAGTACTTGTTCTGTAATTTATATTGGTACCTGTTCTACCATCGGAGTACAAAGTCTAAAAACGAAATGTATATTATGTTTTTATGAATACAATACATTATTGCTATAAGATAACTTATTGTAGTCAGGTAGATTATAATAAATGATAAAGATAGTACTAGACAGAGTGTATTGAGCGTCTTTGACCCACTTTTAGTTGCATTTAATAATTATTACACTGTTTGTACTGAAATCAATTGATTGCAATAGGAGATAGGTATATTGCGTGACAAATCACAGAACATATTTATATTTAAACGATTATTTAATATAAACTGTATGTAAATTATGATTAAGTCATATTAAATTGGATATTAAAACATATCCTCCAGGCTCCTGAAAAACAGTCTTTACTGTCTTGGGAGTCTGGGTAATTTTTTTTTGTAAATCACCCTAGTATGGAAATAAATTATTATTGTATATTTTTATGACTTACACGGAATGGAAATTTTATCACAGAGGATATCTATTTGTCCGTTTATATAATTTTCTGAGTCTAATAGAACTCAACTAATATAAAGTAATATCGCCTTAATACCGTGGCCCATATTAAAACATCGATTTGCAAATAAATATATTATGCAAATAGAGTACATATGCAGAAGCTGATGAACAAATATTTGCAAACAATAGTATTATTTGCTAAGTATATTATTGCATTGTAAAACAAAGAGCAAATTTAAGAGTTTATTTTATAAACATACTCGTATTACGTCTTGCGAGTTGGTCCGCGTCGAAATTAATATCTTAAACTAAAAATAACATATCTTTTTATTAGTACTGGTGTTCAACATAAACCTACTAGTTAAATTAACATAATTGTAACCATCCTATCGGCCATTATACGACGCTCTAGTAAATAATTAATTTAAAATCAATTCTACCACACGTATTATTTACCACTACATAAATAATTTCATGGTCCTTCGAGCCGGATGTAAACCAGCAAGCTATGGATATAGTCCAATAGTTTCAATAATTTGGATCCAGAAATCATCCTGTTTATAGTAGTACTTACAGATAAACAATGTTAGCATTACATTGTACACATACAAACTTATATTTTTACATTGTAATTACTAATTAGCAAGTGACGTCAATAACATAGAAATTTATGCGAAAGCATTAATCGTTGTACAACATAATGATTTTATAACGAACGTAATTTTAATATTGAATATACATGATTATTATTAATTAGCTATAATTAATATGATTATACGGAGGTTTTTACATATTTTTCCCATATAACAGTCGAATTTGTCGTTCACGTATTTAAATGTAAATATTAGGGTTTTATTACTGGTTTTATTTCGCAGAAGAAAGATTCGTAATTCTCGAAGTGGGTGGGTATTGTAAATGGATTTTACACCCCTAGAACGTCTTTATGACGTCATATAAAATTTACAAATACCGTCTGGCACTTGGCATATAGCGTACATAATAAATGCTAAGTCATAAGTTTTATTTCGCCATTGATTGCTTATAAATATTGTTTGAATTTGTCAAAAAATCTATGTCAAGGTGAATGACAATCCAAATGTTTTATCGTAGCCTTTCTTTTAAAATAAATATCTAAACTTTGTAGGCGTCTCATTGTCCTTCAAAATCACCAATATTGCCAAAACTACATTAATGTTTGAATTATATCGCGGTGATACCAAATTCGTTTCTTTGACGAATTCTTTTATAAATATATATATTCTCGTCAAAATATAACAGTGTAATAATTTCCAGTTTATTGCGCTTTCAAAAGTCAATCGAAAAAACTTTAACGCTTCATAGTACATTTTTCAGTAGAAAAAGACGTTATTATTACTGTGGCAATGTTTTAAAAAGAAATAAACAATATTTATCAGAGAGTTCGGGGTTTTGTTAAAACCGTTGGGTTATTTTCAGATCGGTTTTCATACAAATACTAGGCACTTAAAGACTACTAGATACTTTTCTCCTTAAGTTGAGATGCTTAAAGATTGTTACATAAAACAATGTGTATCATTTGACGTAATATCAGATAGTAACCTATTTAATATATCATCGTTAACGCTAAGATTATAACACATAAATCATATGCAACCTCCTTCTAATCTAAGGAAATTGCAGACGTACTTACTATATATACTATTTTTCTCCTCATTGCATTAGGCTAATGAGATTTTAATGTTCAAAGAAAAGCCATTTACGTGTTGCAATAGAAGTAATGTTTATGTTATTTAATCTAGATGTCAGTGTGGTTTCGTTTGAGTCTGTGATATTCTTTAGAACATAAAGGTAAAATTAATTGTAAATCTGGAGCTTGGTCGGTACATACAAAGGAACAAAATCTTATCTAATTTTTGCCTGTCATAGCATCACTTATTATGTTTTCATGCAAGTTTCATAGCATATAAGATGTACACATGAAAAAAGTCAATTTGTATTATGAATTTCGTTGAGATGAGAGAACTAGAGTCCATTCTCTATTTGTCATATTATGCTTAAACCGAAACTCATTCGAATTCGTGATACATCCATTTAGTAAATTTGTCTTGCAAATGTCAAGTGTATTCAAGCCTTAAAACCAACAATGTTATGGAAATTTATGAAAAACCGTGTTTTAGACTCAAATGAATAATTAATTATTTCGCCTTACTTGAAGAACTAAATTTAAATATTTTGTTGTTAAGGTACATTTATGAATAACGTACGTTTGTGAATAAAGTTTTAGTGTGTTTTTTTGTACCAGGGTTCTTGCGATTTTAGCTAAAAAATTGTCCATAGTATGCCCATACTATTTTTATCAAGTACTGATGTAGTATCAGTACTTATTGAACATTATATATTTAAATATATGAAATTATATTCCTACATGATGTAATAACATACATTACAGGTTACCGTATAATTAAAGTCTATGCTCGTTGTGAGAACCATATGGTAATAATAATATTACAGTTTGTATATAAATTATGTGTCATATTTTATTATTATTTTGGTTATAATAATATTCATAAAAATAAGAGAAGAACCAAAAGGTCGATAAAAAAACTCTTTTATGTATTTACATATAATACCTACGTAGATGAGTGAAAAATATTAAATAAGTTATATCTTTAGCAATAATCGATTAGAATAAAAATGTAAGATGTACTTCAAGTGTGAGATCAATCGCGTTTCGCGGTTACTAGCTATGATATATGTTTAACTAATATTTTTTTCACGTATGCCTTATATAGATATCTATACTAATATATAAAGCCGAAGAGTTTGTTTGTTTGTTTGAACGCGCTAATCTCAGGAACTAATGGTTCGAATTGAAAAATTATTTTTTTATTGAATAGACAATTTATCGAGGAAGGCTTTAGGCTACATAACATTACGCTGCGACTAAAAGGAGCGAAGATATAATGGAAAAACATATCAACGGGGACAAAGTCGCAAGCAACAGCTAGTCTATTATACAGTGTTAAATGTAATTGAAGTTCCGTCTTTTAATCCGCAAAATGATATCGCAATAATTTGTTCGTTTAAGTTACCTCTACGCTAGCGTAAAGTCAAACAAGGAAAAAATAATAAAAATAATATTTTTAATTTGAAAGTTACTTCATTATCATTTATCAGTTATGTGTGTGTGTATGTGTGAATGTTAAAGTAAAATTGATTGTGTTCTCAGAGTAAAGAGAATTCATGGAAACATTGAAATTGACTGAGATAAGTGATCTGATTTTTCTGCGAAATGTTCTGTGCTGTTTTATAAATTAATCGATCTTTTGTTTATAAATTAAACTAGATGTGCTTTATTGTGAGGATGGAACAATTAATTTAGTGAGGCTTAAATTATAAGTTTTTTATACTAAGAAGTGGTGAGACGACCTGGACGCACGACTTTCCTGATGGTAAAAGAAACGCCAGCCCATAACCAATGCAGTGCTACTCGGAACTTCGCTCTAAAGCCTGGGATGCACTAGTTATTCTTTAAGTTTTTTGCAAAGTATATAAAAGAATCTGTGTCTGTTACTAATAAAATATTTTGTCGCTATCAGTGTGGACAAATTATATTGCTAAATCGTAACGAAATAATTTTAAGCATATTATTATACATATGTAACTATTTCGTAACAAAAAAAAAGTTGCTCGATTTTTATGAATAATGTTTGTGCAAACAAGTGTTAATCATTTCGATTGAAGTTAAAGATAGCGAGTAAGGTCATAATTTGGGTTCCGTACTCGTGTATAAATCGAACTATTAAAAACAATCGAAGCTGTCTTTCAGCTGTATCTAAAGAACTAAAAAACAATACATAATATAAAACAAAGTCGCTTTCTCTGTCCCTATATCCTTATGTATACTTAAATCTTCAAAACTACGCAACCGATTCCCATTCGATTTTTTTAAATATAATCATTTAAGGGGAAGTTATGTTACATATACTCGTTTATTCTCGCGACCTAAATACCGGCTGGAGCTAAGTCTATCGTAGTCGCTACGCATAGATACTACAATAATACATACATCATATACACGAGTGAAGGGCTGGTCGCTAACACAATAATAAATAAAAAAAAATTAAGTAAATAAAAATTAATTTCCAGGCATACATAATAGCGGATGGTCTGTGCATCTACCAAGGTGATACTGACGCGATGGTGCCGCATCTAGCGAGTCTCGGCCTGGCCTGCCCAAGGCATCACAACCCAGCTGATTATAGTAAGATTTGTTTCATAATGATATTCTTTAGATGTAATATCATTGATATTATCCACTACTATACTGACCTATCTAATTTCTTATAATTTATTCAGAGGATATATAAAAGTTCTCTATAATATAAACACTCTACCTATAAATGCGTTTTATTAATTAGCAAAGATAACTAATAGGGTTTATTCACCATAGATTAATAGAAAGAAAACTTGCACATGCTATAACAAAAAATACAATTGAACGAAAAATGGTGTAGATGTACCTATCTTGTTAACGATATATATTCCTTTACTAAATCTTAAGTACTTTTATCATAATATGTTGCTATTTTATTATTCCATCGTAATTAGTAGGTTGTAGCATGTAAAATATTTTAGATATGATTTCATTATAACAACGTGTGTATGAGTAGTTCTCAGGCTTCTTTACATTAAAATCTACATTATCTCTATTTATAACAAGGAATTAAACTTTATTTCTTTGTTACTTACGCAAAACATCTACAACAGTCACGTTACCGAGTTTTTCGAGTAATAAATTATTCCTCGTTAAAATAATACCAACAATACAAAGACGAATTAAGACAATGCTGAATTAAATTATAAATGCGCTTAAATTAATTTTAAATAGTAATAAAATTTCAACGCAAATGCAGTTCAAAGTCTTCAAAATGTCGTCTCGTTTTTCAGTCATCGAATTAACGGAAAACCAACAGTACATCAAAGTATTATCGGAAGAGATATTGAATGGGTCTCTGTACAAGTCGGCTAAAGTAGACAGTACTTCGGCCGAGCCTGTTAACAATATGCAGCTAAAGATTTGCTATCAAACCGACGATAATGTCGCCGAGACCGAGATTGTGGTGTCCAATGAAAAGTGTTCATACAAGATGCAAGAGTACGCCGCAGTAAGCGCGTCGTCTACCACGCTCGCCAGCAAACTGTCGCGAGAGGACTCCTCTATAGCGTGGATGAAAATGCACAAGATAGAAGTCAGAGGCTATCCCACGACGTTCTTCGAACAGTTCACGATACTGCTATGTCGGATGTTGCTGCAAATATCTAGGAATCGACAAGGTGAGTTGCTTAAGATAGTGATGATGTATGATAGTGAATAAATAAACATTTTCAGGACATTTATACACAGCGCCATCTAATTCCAAGCTAAGCAGAAAGCTTGTGTTATGGAAATTAGATAACGGAATAAATTACATATACATACTTTTCTTTTGTAAATACATACAATATACATACAATACATAGCAACACCCAGACCCCGGAAAAATACAAAAGTAAATTACAAATATATTTTTCCGGTGTGGGGATCGAACCCACGAACCTTCGCGCAGAAAACTGTTGTGCTACCACTGCGCCAACCGCTTGGCGAATGTATGGCGTCGAATGTATGAATCATGAAAAATATTTTTAAATATGTACACCATAACTTGAACCTTGTAGGGTAAAAAGTGCTACAAGGGATTGGAAAATTTAAATAATATGAACAATTTCTACTTTTTATAAACGTCCAAAACTGCTCCTTTTATTAAAAACATAAGATGTTTAGTTATGTTTGAACGGTTTCTTTATGCTGTAAAAATGAAACTGTTGTGTCAATTCCATAGATACAAATAACTGTGTCTCAAACTCACACATTTCATTAAACATATCGCAAGGGATAGTACATACATAGTACATACGTAGTTTGCCGAAAAACAGTTTTGTTTTTATTATTTTTTTTTTATAATAAAGATAAACAAAATACAATTTGTTTACATCACAATAACTGAATATGAACAACATGTAATTTTGTTTTATTTCAAATAACATAAAAAACAACAACATTGTCAAATTCCAATAAATTCCTAGCTTATCATTTGTGACGGAATAATTATGTAATGTTTATTGTTTTCGTAAATAAAATTCGGCATTACCATACTATGGCATGCGTAATTAAATTCAATACCCTTTTATGATAATAGGTTAATGCGTAATTTGTTGTTTGGACTTGTACAGTTGACGACAAAAATATATTAACAATATTTTTTTCTATAAATAAGTTTCACGGAAGAGAAAAATTTCGTTATGACTGGAAATTTTCTAAATACAGGAAACACTATTTCATAATTTTTTTTTAAATGTGTTAATGTTAAATAATTTTGAATTTAGCTGTACACGACATTTAAAGACGAATATAGAACCTCTAACTTTTTAAAGTCGGATAAAAACTTCATAACTAGAATTACAGTTATCTAGTTCAATGACTTCATTTTTTCAATACAATTAAACTTTCATCATAGTTCATTGCACTTTGTACTTATTTTAAAAACACTTCAGAACTAACGATGTTTTTTATCAATATCATAAGTAGACATCAATAACGCGGTATGACAAGATAGTATTATTTTTCAATTACAATTTATATTGTTTGTAGAACATTAATAAAGCTGTTTTGGGATATTTGTATAGTAATATAAAAATTAAAGCCTCCAATAAACTGATGTGTGATACGATTAAAAAGCTTCTCTAGTATAGACAATTATTTATAGGAGCCTAGTTTTCGGTTTAAATTTTGGTAAATGCATGTATAAATGATTAAAGAGAAAATTTACCTTCTGGGACATATTTAAAAAAGAATATGAAGTTATCTTCATGGCTGGGATAAACATATTCCAAACTCCTAGACAGATATTTATTAAACAACACAGTTCATTGCTCTTTGGCTTATTATAAGAATTAAATGGAACGAATAGTAATTTTATAGATATGATTCATTAGTAAATTATGAATACGTCATTAGTAACTATACTAATGCGGTGTACCCAGAAAGAAAATATATTTTAAATTGTCTGTCTTGTTTCTGCGGTTTAAGCGATTGTTTTCTTCAGTATAACCTTATTAAATTCGTACAAACGCAAAATAAAAATGTTTAAATATTCGTCGGAAGGATCGGATTGAAACTTCTCATTCGGACATGTTAAGTTACACCTCATCTTAGCTTAACATCGGGTCCAGCCTAAATATCTGTCATACAGCTAATAAATCTGGAATACTTCTTACATTGATAGAATAGTCAATAAGTACTTATAAATTTACATGACAATCAATGTAAGAGTCATTGAAAGCACTTGGCATTGACACAAATGTTTTATGGTGGTTGCATAACGTTACGTTAATTACTTGCTTTAACGCGAAACGCGACTTTTAAAACGAATTAGTTATACCTTAAATTGAACAATTGTTTTTGGTTTCGACTTAGGCCCGTCTTTCGTTTATTATGAAGTGACGTACGGTCGCAGGCATATATGCACTAGCCTTTACTCGCGACTTCGTTTGCTTTGAACCAATTAAATAAATATTGAAAGCCTCGTAGAATACGTCATGATTAAATTAGGCAAAGGAGCTGATTTATTACTATAAACGGAATACTGTTTAGGAACTAGAATGTATTCCAATTTTTTTTTGTATACAATGCCACTTTTAAAATACTAACGCGGCCAAAAATTAGGGGCGAAGCTAGTTTTATATTATAAAAAGTGGCTAAAATTGAAGATACACATATTTTTTTTGTATGTTTGTATTAACATTTTATAATAACATAAGTATGAGTAATGTCGCCTCATACTACAATTACTTCCTTGTAGAAAGTTAAGCTTGATTCAGGAAGTTATATTTTAACGTATACTTAAGCATATTACGACAATAATAAGAAAAATATTACGTAGATAGTTCTTTCGTTGATAGACTTCTAACAAAATTATATTTGCTTATTATATTTGAAATTTAAAATGAATTCACAAAATAATAAAGTTCAATGAAATAAAAAATTCAACAAAAAGTGGCACGTTAAAGATGTTTTAAGTAAAGAAGTGTTTGGTAAAAATTACCATATATTATATGATTATATCCATTTGTAAGCGATTACAAAAAATGAATCTCTTGTATTATCTTTAATACATACTAGCTGACCCGGCAAACTTCGTATCGCCCTATAATCATGAAATTTCAAAAAAGTGAAATGCTAATCTTTTCTTACATTTCTCTCTCTTTTCGAACCTTCTCCTAATAATAACAAATACAACAAAAAATCAGCCAAATCGGTCAGGCCGTTTTCATGTTCTATCGTGACAGCGGAAAACGGGTTTCATTTATATATATTATATATAGATATATAGATTAAACCTTGTGTCGATGAATTTCCAAATATTTTTATTTGTAGCAATGCCTGGTTTGATTATCATGTGAAGTATGGAGGTTTAATATTTTCGCAGAAAATTTATTTAAATCTAAAGACAAACAATGCTATTAACGAAGTGCGCATCTTTAATTGTTTCTTGCATTTTCCTTTAGCATTTTACATACACAATTCGAATATGCATAGGTATAATACGTTTTTTGTTTTTATTTAACTTTTAAATTGGCAAAAACAAAATTAAGAAATTCTATTCCATTCTAGAAGTCCATTTTTATTTTTACAAATTGCAAATATTACCTATATATGATAAAACAATAAAACTATGCAAACAAACAAGTGTTTCGCAGTTTTCCTGGCGTACAACCGTACAAATTTAAATTATAAATATTATGAATTTCTATAAAAGAAATTACGCAACCTTTCAATAGATCTAGAGTCATACGTCGCCATATTAAACTCATTATAAAAAAATTAGGAGAAAACTTTATAATTAACTAGCTACATCCTTCTGTTTTACCTACGTAGTTACTTTCGTGACAATTCGTAAGCCTAATCGATAAAAAGACTCACCATCCATGTCATATTTGGGAGGATACATATATTGAATACCTTCATCAAACCTTCTTTTGGTATATCTGAATTTTATTTCTAATATTGGTATATGTTCATTTATACTAAGGTTTATGTGTTAATTTTCAGCGCTATGGATACAGACCATCCACCATATAGGATGCGCGTTGCTCGTAGGAGTGTGTTTCTTCAACATGGCCAACGATGGTACTCAAATGTTTAACCATTTGAAGATGTGCGTGGGACTTGTTATATTCTTCGTTTACACACAAATCATGGTCCCCGTGCTTGTATGTAAGTATATATAAGTTTTACGAACTATTTGGACTTAATTAGACCCTTGAAAACAAAAAAAAAAGTAAAAACACAATTTACTAAGAGCACATATCTTTTAGTCTGTCCGTTTAAATAAATTAGTAGTAGGTACAAAATACGGATAACTTTAGCGGTTATATTGTCCTTGATTTTTGCTAATATACGTTAGTTAGCGTAATTAATGCCTAATTAACAACAAAAGATTTAAATTATTATTTTATTTAACAACTTACCTATTCATGTTTTATGTATTACGATTTATGGATTAATTTTTAATAGTAACATCAAAATGTGCACGGAAACGTCATACGATATGGCAACATCACACACTGTCAGGACAAATAAAAAAAAAACTTTCTTGTAGGACAGTTGGCAACATTGTAGCCTTTTTATGTCATTCATACAAGCATCTTTTTTCTACTAATCCTTATATGAATCCATCTACAATCTACTTAATATTAAATTACTAAGCTATTTGCGTTGTATTGATAAAACAATAAAACTATGCAAACAAACAATTTCCTCATTCGAATAGCTGAAGATGAAGCAAGAAATAGTTTTCGCATTGTATTTTCTCTGACTCAAAACTTATTTGCATATCACTCGATATTTCCTGATATTATGAATTCTAACCAATTATATTCTCATTATCATCATACTAAGACGAACAATCGTAATAACTAAAAGATTAATGAACCAACTATTAGTGTATGTAAACTATTATTTATTATCGACAATATAATAACTATTTAATTGGAAAAATCAGTCGTAGTTACTATTGAGAAATTCTTTTGTATGGCTTCCAAGACCTGTTGTATGTGTTGATAATGTTGGTTATTGAAGTGCTTCTAAGTTTAAATTTAATTACGTCTAAACTCTTAAGCAGACTTATTTAGGTTGGTTTGAATATTTGACATCTGTTTATTTTCGTTTCAATATTCGGGCATTGATTGACATAGTATCTTCTGTTCTAAATATAACAAACACTATCTAACAAAAGAAGTTTACACAGCGCCATCTAGCTCACACATATCTACACTTAGTAGAGCTTGTGTTGCGTGTATATAAATTCAAGGGCAGCTTTAGCTTTGGCGCAAGGGGGGTTCACATAGTAAAGTCTAGCCGCGATCGTTACTAATGTGCCGAGTTCTGAAAGGCACTTATGATATTTATTCCAGATTTAGTATTTATACCACTTCTCGGCATTGAATCACGGAGGCCTAAAGGCATGATTCTCGCTTTGGTTCATAGGAAGGTTATTCTTTTCTTTTTCTTCCTCTTCATAGCCGTTACGAACGTTTTCACATAGAAAACGAAAATTCTATGTTTATTTTACGAATAAATTCTTACGTTGATATAACTAAGAAGTATAAGTTTATTAGGTTAAACATCTAACATCTACATAACCAAGCATCATTGACATCTCTTCCAGATCCGCAAGAAGTGAAGCTAGTAAAGAAAGAGCACTTCAACGGCTGGTACAACCTGGTGCCGTACTACGCGGCGCTGACGGTGTCCAAGCTGCCCGTGCAGGTGTCGCTCAACGTGGCCTTCTGCAGCGTCGTGTACCTCATGGTGGGCGTGCCCTTCGCCGCCGACCGCTTCCTGACCTTCTGCCTCATCGGGAACGTCGTCTCGCTCGTGTCCGAGGGCGTCGGGATGGCCATCGGCTCCGTCTTCAGCGTTCGGGTGAGTCTACATTCATCCTTTATGTAATATTTTTAAGAAAAAAAAAACACAATTTTTTTAGGATATATTTTTACATCTCATTCGCAAAATTACAAGCATATGGACATACTATTTTAATTTCCATTTAGTGTTTAGTGACTGCAAGAGTAGGAGTAAAAAAAAATATAGTATAGTATTTCCAACGGTTGCTCCGTTGACGAATAAACGAATTGCAAGAGCATTTTTACCCTTATAATATAAATTAATTTAACTCTATAATATAAGTTAGGTAATAACTGAAATCACCATACTCAAAAATGAGTACAGTAGCAGTAATATAGCCTAACTCCATTTACAACAACTAAATACTACTAAGGATATATTATCTATGTAATGTTTTTGTTTACTCCAGAACGGTTGCGCAATCGGGCCGGCCGCTATCGCCCCGTTCCTCGGCCTGGCCATCTACGGGTTCGACTTCGCGCACCGCATCCCGCTCATGATGACCATCATCATGAAGACCTCCTTCATCCGCTGCGGAGTCGTCGCCATGGTCCTCACCATCTTCGGCTTCGGAAGACAACCCTTAGAGTGCAACGACGTCTACTGCCACTTCGCGAAACCGGACGTCCTCCTCAAGTACCTGGACATAGAGAACAACTCGGTCTGGATCGAGATCCTCATCATGGTCTTCATCATGTTGGCGGTTAGATTCCTCTGCTTCATGGGCCTAAGGTACCGTTTCGCGACATGATCGGTGTGTAGTTCAATTGTATGTGATATATCTACGTGCATTTCCGGCCGTGAGGTGACGACTGACTTATAGACTTGCCGTGATCGGTTTATTTATTATTTATTTAGTTTTGACGTAACTTTGCAGTTATGTGATGTTAAGAGTGTACGTGAAAGGGTAGCTCGAACCAGTGCAAATAGATAGTAGAAATTCAAATAAATAGTAGAAAAATTGTTGATTTTAAGCATTTACTGTGTACGTAGTCGTGTATGTATAAAGGTGCAAATGTTGTATAGTCAAAGATAATATAGAATTTTTTTATTGTTTTCATAGAGTTTCTTAAAGTGTCTTTTGTCTCTGGTTTAATGCTATTCCGTTTTATCTACACCTGGTGTAAGTAAAAAATAATATAGATTGTGACTCGCTTTATTAAGAAGTACTTAGATATAAACAAACAAAAACGTTAGCTTAATTCTTGTGACTATTCTCCGTATGTGGCGTATGTAGTTATAAAAATGTTATTTAAAACATTTATTAATTTTTAACAATATTTATGCGTTCATAACTATTTTACCATTCAAAAAAGCACATATCCGGTCGAATAATAATAATAATAGAAACCTCCTGCTTTTTTCAAGTCGATTAAAAATAAATTTATTTCGACAGACTCAATACGTAATTAAATAAAGTGTCAATCTAAGTCTAAAATATTTTTTTTTAACATGGCAATTATATTTATTATTTCTTTATAACGATTTATGATTTATCACACCTAATACCTATAGTATTTATTTGTAACAAACAAAAACAATACATCCATCGGCCATCCTCTTATACCTATAAAGATTGCCAAAACTTGCCCAGTGTAAGATGTGTTTTTGTGTACTTATAGTGCATACAATTAAACCTTTTCACTAGCACACTTATTAGTGATGTAATATTCTAAAATTTATAATATACTATGTACTATGATCATTTTTTAACGTATTGAAGCTTTAAATAACTATAAATAGTTATAGTAATATGTGTGATGTAACAAAGACATTATTTACGTGTTTTTCATGATATTATTAAACTATTACGAAAATCCAAAGTTTGATGTTTATGCAAAGAAAGCTATACATAATTAAGGAATAAAAACACTGCATCAAAATATTAATATAAAAAATTCTGGTTACAAAACCAAAAGTATATTTTCTTCACTTGAATGAATTTTATATTAAACTTTCGTTGTAGTGCTTTTATTTCTTAAATATATAATGCAGCTCGATCATATAATTTTATTCTATTGGCATTTTAGAATTATTCTTGATAATTATGTGTATGTACAATTATACGCAGCTGTTTGTTATAAAATATAATTATAAGAAGTACCTATTTGTTATTCATTTGAATAATAAGCACTATATTTTTTATTTTAAGTTGCCAGCATTAAAACAATTAAACATCTGTAGTATCTTCCATTTATGGTCAAAACTCAATATTTTATTAGAGTTCAGATTTTGAATGATAAATTGATATTTATAACCATAATAGAATTGCATTTAGTGATTTGAAATGTATATAATAATAATTATTACTAAGCATAGGATATTATTGTCCAACTATGTGTTGTATACATATTTATTTTTAGGTAGATGTAAATATATTAATCAAGGTACTTATCAGTAGTGAGATACGAGATACAAATGGATTAAGTATTTCATGCAAAATGTAGTTTAAGAAATATACAGGTACTAGGAATTTGTACTTTTTAAATAAAGGAAAAAAAACGTGTGTATTAAATTGTTTTATTGTAGGTATATACAGAAAAATGTGGTAATATTTAAGGTGCTTTAACACCAAAAATTAACTTAAATATTTTTCAAAATTACATCATTGTAATTTTTTTGGTGTTAATGTTTTTAATTTTTTATATTACCCCTAAAACACTATACATTCTATTTCTTGTTTGATCCCTTATCTCTTCTCTTTTTAATATGTTTCTTTGTTTTAGTCTTTCTTTTCTCCGCCTTTTCTTCTTTGATAGCTTTCTTCCTTGCTTTTTTGCTATTTGGCGACTCATCTCTGGGTCGGGATGAATTTTTGAATTTTGTTTCTGAAAATTATGTTTCCATAGTTAATAAATCAAATATAATACTTGTTTTATGTGTTAAAGAATTATTCTTTAAAGTAAAGGCAAAAATCTTAAGAAAATGCTGTTTATACCTGGTCTAATTTCGATTTTATAGACATTTTTGAAATGGTAATGTATTGTATGGTAGTTATAGGTAAAACTAATAGTAATATTTCCCAGTTATATGGTTTAGAAATAATAACATTTGTATCACATATTTAGAACGTCAATAAAAATAACTACATACTTTCATCATCATCATCATCATCAGAATTGCTCTCCGATCCACTCTCAGATATTTCATCTTCTTGCAAAATGTCTGGTTTGTCCACAGTTCCTGTTAGATCTTCATTTAGGCCAACAATTTTCTTGTAAATCAAATCTGTAGTGTCACCCTTTTTGGCTTTGTTTATATCCCGCTCATAGTTAATAACCTGAAATCATTATATGAGATAGAAATATAGATGTAATCACAATACAAACTAGCTTTCTCCTAATAAATAAAACATTGAATAAATAATGACATAGGAAGTTTAAGGACATGATTTCAAACTTAATTTGGAAATTCAAGTATGTACATAGGAAAGAGTTAAACTTAACAATAGTATAAAACATGTAAGAAACATTTAGCATACTTCAAGACATGCACATGATACTGAATATGCATGTATTAAAAAGATTACTTTTGTAACATTTTTATACTATAACTAGGGATCCGTGCCCACTTCGTTGGGCAAAATGTTAACAATCCTATTATATAGCCTATGACACTCAGCTGGTGGCTTTCTATTGGTGAAAGAATTTTTAAAATCGGTTCAGTAGATCCCGAGATTACCCCTTACAATTTAATAAACACACAAACTTAACTTCTTTATATATTAGTATAGAAGTTTACATAACATTTTTTAAATATCGGCAATAGTCATAAATTTAAAAAATACCAAGAACTTACTTCAGTCAATCTCTTAGGTATGTAAACATTTTTGAATGCCTCTTCTTCAATTTGTTCCTGAGCACTCATCTCATCAAAATTTCTCGAAGCAGCCTTCTCTGATAACTTTTCTAGACACTCCTCCAAATTGCTTTCATTTATTGTTGCATCGGTAATAAAATCAAATAACTCCTTAACTGTTAACGTAGCTACACCCCTTTTCCTAAAGAAATCTGATATGTTTGTGCAGTCCTTTCTCAAAAATTCGTATGCATGAGGATGATCATGTTCCACGGATTGTGATACATCAATCATAACTATATTGCCATTGTGATATAGCAAATTATATTCAGACAGATCGGCATGCACTAATTTACATATATTAAACATTTTCCACATCATCGTAATACAATCTCTATATAAGGAGCGAGCGGCTGTTTGTGATATTTCAACATCTTTCAACTTAGGTGACGGCCAGCCATTTTCACCCATAAAAGTCATAACTAATACATGACTTCTCAGTATAATGGGCTCAGGAACATTTAAGTTTGCATTATACAATCTGACCAGGTTTCTCATTTCTTTTTCAGCCCAGGTCTTAACCATCTTCCGAGGATTTGATCGACAGTAACCATTTCTGAACCTATACTCTCCAGAAACATACTTATCTCTATCTTTAAAAATTAAAATTGATGTTTTGAATATCTTTACAGCAAAATCCCTACCATCCTTTGAAGTAGCGTGATACACATTTGCTTCTTTGCCAGTAGAAATGCAGCCATTGATTTCATTAATAATTCCTCTATTGAGAAGTTTGAAAAGTATCATTTTTGTCCGAGGGTCCATAACTTGTTCCGCTGTAGCTCTGTCATGTTTATCTTTAATTCTGATTCTTTCGTTGTCGATTTTTCTATCATTCATTTCTATAAACTTCTGCGTGTTTTCGTTCATACTTGGTTCGTATTTGTCCACGTTAATTCGATTCAAGTACTTCTTGTAAAACTTTTCACTGGGTTGGTATGATGTCACTTTGTGTGTAGCAGCCTGCGGGTTAACGTTTTCTTTTTTCTTTGGACCCTGTGTTTGTTCATCTGAATCGTAGAAATAGTCATCGGAATCGAGATCGTCATCTTCATCGCCGCTGCTTTTGCTTAGTTCTACATAAGTCGGTGTATCGGCAAACTGAAAATAACACAAAAAGAAATGTAAACAAGTAATCTGGCTAGTGGTTTTATATATTTTTAAGTGATTATTAACCTACCCGTACTGACTTAACCTTTGTGGAAATGTCTTCCTCATAATCACTAAACTGTCCATCAGACATTGTGGCTTTTTCGTTATGCCTCTTGGATGTAAACCTTACTGTTTAATAAATATTACACTGTAATAAAACATTCGAGCCAATTACAAAAGTAAAAGCTGTAAGCAGTAAGCACCGTATTAAACAGTCCACAATCCACATGTGTTAAGTGTTTATTTTTTAGTTGGACACTTGTGACAGTTTTCATTTTTGACATTTACATTTGACACTTAGAAATTTTTCCTAACGAAAGTGGCAACATTTGGCAAAATTGCAACACAGCAACATAGAGCTGCCATCAATCAGAAAAATTGAATGGAAGTGGCAACATAATAATTTGAGTTTTTCAATTACAGAGTATAGAATTGTGCGACATGATCGAAATGTCAAGTTAAAAAAATCTTAATTATTTTCTGGCTCTGCACAATGCACATGGAATTACATGCATCCAGCGAAAGCACTACTTAGTACTTTTAAACGTTCTCGCTATACGATTGACGAAAGATGTAAATAAAACATTCAACGTTAAGCATTATTTCGCATAATCCGGAATAATGCTATAATTGTGAAACTAGGTAAAAGTTAAGAAATAAATAAAAGAAAAAAAGTAAAAATATGGGATATAAAATTTTGATTAAACGTTCCTTTTTTATTTAGGTCGCAATTATAATATTTTTATGCTAATGTATATTATTAAACATAAAATTACCACTATTAATCTTTGTGCCTTGTTTTAGACACTGCATTGCAGTTTATAATGATGGACCCAAGGATTATTTTATTAATACTTATTGTTAGTACTTGGGTGTCTCTCAACTGAATCCTTCACATGACCTTGAAAATTTCAAGGAAAAATGAACTTCATTAATTAATTAAATAAATATCGGATATTAGGAGGGGTTCTTGATTGAGGAATCAAGCAATTCAATGTCAATTGCTCAAATCACTTCATCAATGATAATTGTGCGTCGTATTTTTAAAATGACAGATGGTTTAATTCGGTGAAAGCAAAATCTAAAACAACTTTAATTTATACGATTTTGATACTTATGATTTATGAATTAATCACGAAGTATTTGTGTTGGTGCAAAAACTATTGATGGTAACCAAGCCTTTAGTTAATAGCATTAAATATTAAAAGTTTATTGGTTTTTGAATCGGAAACAGCGGAAAGTGTGTAAAGAGAATATTTTTGCATACACACTTTCCTTAATGATAGTATGAAGTCTTTACAATGTGACTCCTTCCTATATTTAATCGTTACTCACACGTAAATCCACAATTCTAAATTATGATAACCTATTACTAATAACTACACATATCCCAGTCTCAGGGAAAACCTGCAATTGCAATCATTATATAATTGGAATGAGTAATTTTATTATAAGTAGCTGTTGATATTGTTTACTCGCGGTCCTATTACCATTTTACGACAGAGAACAGACTTGGAGCTTTTAAATTACCTTCTCATGACATTCATGAAGTCATTATTTTCAATACTGTTACAAATTAGGTAGGTCTAGTTGATGGTCGTTTACAGTTGATTAGCCATATAATAAAGGTCAGATTTGGTCCACGCTGCAAATTAATTAGGGCTAATGTTTTATGAAGGTTGAAAAAGCCTAATTTATTTTTAAGGTTTCTGATAAGTGGAAGGTAATTTATAGAATCTTATTACCTACATATTGTGTAGATTTCGAGGATGTGATAATAAGCAAGTAAATTATATTACGTTTTTTTTATATCTTAAAAAATAGCTCATCTAATTAGGCTTGCGCATTAAAAATTACATTTAATGTGGAAAAATGGACCGAAAATTTGTGTTCCTGATAATTCCCATGAGTAGTTTGTATTTTATATATAGCTATAGGTATTTACTTCACTGACTTTGATAGAGAATTGCTGAACCGATTAAATAAAACATATTGAAAAAATTGTAAGTTTCATAAGAACACGAATATGAATAAAAAGGAATCAGATTTTACGCGGTTCAAACTCATAGACTCATATATATAGCCTAGGTATGTAATTAATGGGTATTAAAATGATTTAATTGTGTATGTTAAAGCTACTTTATAACAAATCGAAGAAGCAAAGACGAAATAGAATCGGTACAACCGACTCTGCTACTAAATTACAAAAACAATCAGCGTATAAAATTGGTACTTAATTCGCTTGTTTTATTATTAAACAACGCATAGCAGTAATAACCTTATAAAGTGAATTGAAGTGGAATGTATTTAAGAAGGCTACCCGTTGTCGGTCGCGCCAAAATTGCTCTGCCAATGGCCGTGGTCGATCGTGTCCATAACTGAAGTCCATCAAATGATAAAAACAGTTATATAAAATGCCTGCCGATTCAATTATTGTAGCGGAGGATAAAAGGGACGGAGAAATTCTCTTCGAAAGTCTCACGGAGAGAACGAAACATGAGGACTTTCTGCGACGCGCGGTGGACTTTATGGTGGAGAGAGTTGTTTTTGGGCGTTCTTCGCGCAGTACTAAAGTAGTGGAATGGGCAGCTCCTGAGGATATCAAGAAAATTATCGACTTGAAGCCTCGAGATGGGCCCGAATCTCACGAGCAGTTGCTGACCTATATGGCTGATGTATGTACAATTTATGTATTGGATAGATTAGGATTTTTATACGTAATCGGTTATTATTTAAATTCATATATTGAGTGCTATATTAATAATGACTTAATTTTTCAATATTTCCAAAGCGCGCCCTGAAGTCTTATATAATTGACCTTAATTATATGCTAATTCGGCGTTATATTTTTTCAGTGCTTCTTAATTTCTATAAACCCGTAAATCTCATTTCTAGGTTGCTCGATATTCAGTGAACACAGCCCACCCGTACTTCGTGAATCAGCTTTTCTCATCAGTTGATCCGTATGGTCTCATTGGGCAGTGGTTGACCGACGCTCTGAACCCGAGTGTATACACGTTCGAAGTCGCGCCGGTTTTCATACTGATGGAAGAAGAGGTCTTGAAAGAAATGAGACGGTTCGTGGGTTGGCCTCAAGGTGAAGGTGATGGCATATTCTGTCCTGGTGGGTCGATATCCAACGGCTATGCTATTAGCTGTGCGAGGTTCCATCACTTCCCAGAAGTTAAGGTTAGCAATCATTTTACTTACGGAAAAATATGAAAATTGCCTTCCAAGTGACCTTCGCTAAACGTCGAAAACTATGTAACATAAATTTTGAAATTTTTTTATTATTATTTGTTCTATAAAATAGCACTGTTAATGTACAAACGAATTTGTGATACTGGATAGATACTAGTTACTTAAACAAGATAGTTTGCTTGTCAAAATAATTCTACCAAAATACTACTTAAGCTTTCGCCTTTTAGAGAAAAATCGCTTTTTGTGTAGCAATATTTTCTTTGCTTATAACTTTTATTCTTGTAACATAGCATTTATAACAAAGACCGAATTTGTAGCTCAAAGCTCATTTACGGATGAAGATTATCTCAATACTTAGTCTGTCTAATATACTATAATTGTCCGTTTCGAATCATGATAAATGTGGTCACCTTAACCCCGTTAGAAGTTATTATTTTAAGGTGAGTTTAAAATGACCTTGAACTATGTCATTTCATTTTTAATGGTCTTTTTACTATAAAAAACTACGATACGTATTACAAAAAAGAAAATGTTTCGGACAAATGACAGTTAAAAAAATAAACTAAACTATAAAATTAGGCATTTGTTAATGAGAATATGACAAAGATATTCTTTTGTTTTTCTTCCTTATAAGTGTGTTTCACAGAACCATGAGTTTATTAAGTTAATAGTTACCTATTACCTAGGTAATAGAGTAGTTATTATGTATGCTTAATACGGTAGAATGCGATGATTGATAGATATTTCCACTAAACTGCAATGTTTATTAATGGGCCACATTGTTTATCTTACGTTGCTTGATATTAATTTTATTCCTGGTAAAATTTCTTGGTACAATATATATATAGGGTAATATAGGGTACCAAAGTATCCTATACATCATAATATTGTATTTAGAATAGGTATAGTAAATAGTTATTACCAATTACTACTTTATCGCCGATATAGTATTATGGACCAATTTTAAGCTCGTAAATAATTAATTCAAGTATTTAGTTTTTATTTCATTTCCAATGGCAATCTTATTAACTCAACGACATTACAGTAAGAATTAGAGTAAAAGTTCATTTATATATTTTATGTTCAATATAGTTGAAACATTTTTTTAGACAAAAGGCGTATACGCTGTAAAGAACCTAGTTCTGTTTACGTCTGAGTTGGCGCATTACTCAACCAAGAAAATGGCTTCTTTCATGGGAATCGGTAGTGACAACTGTATTACAATAAAAGCTGATGAGTTTGGAAAAATGGACGTAGAAGACTTGGAAAGAAAAATAACTGTTGCGTTGGATAAGGGTTCTACTCCGTTCATGGTGACAGCGACGGCTGGGACTACGGTATTTGGTGCTTTTGATCCGTTGGTTCCGATAGCGAGAGTTTGCAAGAAGTATAATCTATGGTTGCATGTTGACGCGGCGTGGGGAGGTGGTGCTTTGATGTCAAAGAAACATAGATATCTTCTCAATGGAATTGAATTGTAAGTACTAATTTTTTTCTATTTATATCCAAAATAAAATTTTCATGAAGATTTTATTATTAACTATAATAAGGATATGTTAAGCATTAATATTCTTTAATATTACATGACAAGTCGTGCAATAATGTAATTTGTCTTTATTTACTCAAATCAAGATTACATGTTTTTTTAAAGTAATTAGTGACTATCTAACGAATTATAATTATAGTTTTAATTCAGGGCGAAGACTTTAATCTAAAACTCATTAATTATATAGATCATTCCTGTAGATCATATCAGTTACTTTATACCTAATTAAGGTTTTATCGTAAAGCCTCGTTACGCGATGTTAGTAGGTAACCGGATGAAGCATAATAATGCTGAGATTCCAACAATTTATTAATTTCCTCTCAATTTATTTATATAATATGTTGATTCTATCTACATTATTATTTATAAAACGATGAGCACAGTGATTAATACTTAAGTTGTTTATACTTTTTCTAAATAAACACAGATTTCTATCATTATCTAATTATATTTTCGCAGAGACTTTTGTTTTATTAGTTCTTACTATTTTATTATTTATTCCAGGGCAGATTCAGTGACATGGAACCCTCATAAACTTCTAGCCGCACCGCAACAGTGCTCCACATTCTTAACCAAACATAAGAACCTCCTCGCTGAAGGGCATTCCTCCAACGCCCAATATCTGTTCCAAAAAGACAAATTCTACGACACTTCGTACGATACAGGAGACAAGCACATACAATGCGGAAGGCGGGCGGACGTCCTCAAGTTTTGGTTCATGTGGAAAGCGAAAGGTTCTACCGGATTCGAGAAACACATCGACAAATTATTCGACAACGCGAGTTATTTCCTGCAGCACATAAAGGACCGTGACGGCTTCCGCGTAGTCCTCGAGAAGCCGGAATGTACCAATGTGATGTTCTGGTATATTCCACGCTGTCTGCGGGGATGCGAGAACGATGCCAACTATAAGGAAAGACTGCACAAGGTCGCCCCAAAAATTAAGGAGAAAATGATTAAAGAAGGCAGCATGATGGTCACGTATCAGCCCCAAGGCGATTTAGTGAATTTCTTCCGCATCGTGTTTCAAAATTCAGCCTTAGACCGCAAGGATATGGTCTACTTTGCGAACGAAATTGAGAGGCTCGGCGCCGATTTGATTGTTTGAACACAAATTACGTGCAACCTTGTACATATATTGCACAACATAACCTGTGATTTTAATTTATATTAATTATGATAGTCATAAATTAAACGAAAATACGCTTTTATCAATGTGTTTTATTAGATTCGAATTACTTTTTTAAGGTTACACGAATAATAAAACGAGTTTTGGGATATAAAACTTTACTTGGAAACACACAATAATCAGATCAATATTTGACACTTCGTTTCATATTAAATAAATTATTCATTATCTAGTTCTACGCTAAAATTCATCATCGGAATTATTTTCTAAGGATAATTCTTGATAGCTTTGCTGCAAAAAGAAAATTAAATGTTAGACTTTATAATGAAGGACTAGTAATAAAGTTTATGAATTATCGAACTAATAATTTCAATAAAAATATTTTCTTATAAGTAGATATACATGAAATATATTATAAGAACATATAATATCTTACCAAGGCAATGTCATCGGGGACCCTAGAGAGCAAATCCAGTATTTCACTATGAGGTATTCTATTTGGTTTCAATATTTTTCTAGTAAACTTACGGATACCTGAAAAGGGGTTTCATGTGACCATTTTTTCATGTTATTTACTATATATTACATCTATATCTATATACTAATATAAAAAGCTGAAGAGTTTGTTTGTTTGTTTGTTTGAACGCGCTAATCTCAGGATCTATTGGTTCGAATTGAAAAATTCTTTTTTTATTAAGTTGACCATTTATCGAGGAAGGCTTTAGGCTACATAACATCACGCTGCGACTAATAGGAGCGAAGATTTAATGGAAAATATGGAAAAAACGGGGAAAATTATTCATCTTTGAGGGCTTCCTTTGCGTGCGCTGCGAAAACGGTTCAAGATACAAAAATAATATGTATGAAAGAATTATTCCTCTTTAAATGATCT
>DWAJ01001143.1:0-24643 GCA_018238005.1 Eurema mandarina
AGTGGCGGCGCGGCAGGCGCGCGGCGCCGCGCTCGCTGGCGCCGTCCTCCTTCTTGGCCTGCGCCTCCGCCTCGCGCTCGCGCTCGCCCGCCGACATCGCCCACACCACGCGAGCGCCGCCGCCGTACTCGGATACCTGCACGGTGCACCACATAACACGTCATAACACTTGTATAGGCCCTTAGTTCGTCTAGCCCTACAGGCCTCACGCTCACTGGCGACAGCCTCGGCCAAAGTTTGAGAAACGTCCACAAAAATCCGCATTAGACAAACTTAAGGCAACGAAGTGAGATTCATCAAAAATAAATCTCCTAAGAAGATGTCTCGCTGATAGCACGGGAACATCGTAAAGATGAGGAGTGCCTCACGATTGCGTATGTTATATAAAGGAGTAAATGTGTTAAGTAAGGAGTTAATTTACCATTTATACATATGTACATACATGTACTTAAGTATTATTTATATAGTATGTGGCAAGAACACACGATCAACACAACGGATAATTTAAACTTATTATATTCAATCCAACTGAAATTTATCTTTATTCCATCGAGCTGAATAGTGTAGCAATTTTTGAATCACTATAGATAGCATTGCCAACTTTAAATATGCAATATTTTTAAATTGAAAGTAGTTACCTACTTAATTTGATGACTTTGTATGCTAACATGTTTATAAATGTCTCAAGCATCAGCTTTTCTGTTACTTAGAAAATTCTCATTAGCATTGAATCCGCGAAGGTGTCGAAATTTCCAAGAAAGTCCGTTTGTTACAACTGCTATTGCTGTGCGATTGACACTACTCTTAAATGGAATGTTCTGGAATCTTCAGGATCTATAGAGACTGTAACTTATACGATTAAAATCAAATTTCGTTAATTATAGTTCAAATATATTTTGTTATAAAAAAAAATTGTTTTTAGTTATTTTAAAAGCAGCTCCTTTACTATAGCTATTTATAATATAAATAGTCCCTTATGTGGGAATAAAAACAAATCTTTATATATACGACTAGTTCCGCCCCGTGGTACGAGTGCGAACTAATAATTATTTTCGTATTGTAGTTAGTTGCCTTATGAAGTTATGATTGTAGCGATTAAAGCTACCAAAAAAAATCAAACCATTCCAAAGATTAATTAATTATCACGATAAAACAAACAAACAAATTGAGCTTTAAATATAGATTAATATAGATATACGATTGTAGAGTACCAGGCTGTCATGACTCTACGGCGGTGTTCAGCAAATGCCAATCGCTGGCGCGGAACGGACGCGACGCGTACTTTCAAATATAGTGTTTTTCTGTCGCAGATTTTTCTATCGGATCGCATGTCCGAGACTTTCCACTCAGTGAAACTTGTCTCTTGTATATTCATTCATGTTTATTGAGCTGCTTAGTATGCGCTATTTACATCGATCTCTAAGTTTTTAGTCAAAGCGAAATATGTCCTTATTCAACGGGACACACACATTTTACAAAACAATTATTTATCACCGGTTCTGAAATATCTTCTATAGATGTAGCTCTATAAAATAACAATTAACATTTTGTAAGTTAGTTATATTGTAATTTTTCAATAAAATAAACACGAAAAGTTTCAAGTTTAAAACTAACAATTTTTTTTTGTTTAGTAAGCAATACATTTTACGTTACGCATACTAATTTACTATAATAGTGCCAAAATTGATCTTAAGATAATATGTATTGTGTTTATTTTTTTAAAATTCTTTAAACAAAAAGCTATTAGAATTTTTGTTACTGTTATAAGCTCCAATTTACCGTAATTTAAATTAATTCAAATTGTACTTAATTGGTAGAAAGCTTTTAATAAGTCTGATGTTACTTACGTTAACGAAACATTTATTGTAACGCCGTATTAAATAATTTCTTTCTTTTTGTCGCTTTAAAACCTTATTTCTACTAATTAAATGTAACTCTTCACAACTTACATAATATTAGGGTGAGGGTATCACAAATCGTATAGAAATATAATATTAAAGCGCGAAACCTTTGAGAAGTTTACAATCTTGGCTTAGAATGGACAACTTTACAACGTACAATAAACAATTGCGTATTATTTAATATCTTGTGCACACATAATATTTTTTTTTAAATTATGTAGGCATGTTATTTAAAAACAAAATACACGCAAATTGTATACTTATAAATTCAAATTAAAAATTCGAATTACAAACAGAAACAGGCAACATAACGAAACAAAATTAAAAAAAGAATCTCACCAAAAAGGTTAACAAAAGGAAGTCCACTAGTTGGTTTAACAACACAATATTAAAGTGCGAAAACTTTGAGAAGTTCAGAATCTTGCATTAAAATGGATAACTTCACAACGTTAAATTGCGTATTATTTAATATCTTGTGCACACATAATATTTTTTTTATAATTATTTAGGTAATTTATTTAAAAAAATATTTAAAATACACGCAAATTGTATACTTATAAATTCAATTTAAAAATTCGAATTACAAACAGCCAACATAACGAAACAAAATTAAAAAAAAGAATCTCACCAAAAAGGTTGAAAAAAGAAGTCCACTAGTTGGTTTAACAACACCAATAGAAGCACTGGCAGTCAAAAACAATCACTGTTCGAAATTCAAATAGCGCGGGAGCTGCAGTTGCAATGTAGGGCGCGGGCGGTCCGGGCGGCTGGTTCAAGTCGACTACCGCGTGCCCCTATTTACTGCACCTCTACACTTCATCGCACGTAATTATACACAATACAGAACTATGGCTGACAGATTTCCCATAGAGAACAATGATGTCTATGGATATAGGGTAACTGACTAACTGCTCAAACGAGCGATAGGAAATGGTACTAGGTAGTAGGTACGCCGTAGTCGTATTATTTTAATACATTGCTGGTTTTCTCTAGTAAACATATTGTTAATTTACATACTTAAAACTCAATGAATTCTAAATACTAGCCGCCCCGCCATTTCTTACTTTACTTTAGGTGCTTAATCTAAAACCTAATACGTTAGGTACTAAGATATATTCTATATCTATAAATTCAATCCAGTGCTTCCAAAACCGCTTTAAAACAAAAAAAAACACATTTTAAACGCAATCCTCTCAAGTCCTTCGGTTTTTCAGTAACTTTTTAGCATTAAGTAAATAATAATGTCTTGTTTTCATAGAAATTTGAAATGTGTTACTAAAAATTGTTATTGTTAAAGCTAGGTAGCTAGTTTAATATATTTATTTCGTGGAAAGTTTATTACACGTATCGTACTGTAATTCACAGTTAACTTTGCATTGCTTTGTCATATTATGCAAAGCTTCATGAATTAGAATTATTATGTGAAAATGACATAGTAAAATGACTACATACTTATTTGATAACATTTCTATGTGTTTTTTAGTTCACGTGAATTTATCGATTAATAAAAATAACAAGTCGCATTGCAACAAACTTGCATTAAATCCTTTTAAAAAGGCAAATATTATAAGTTATAACTATACAAATTAGTGAAACAAAAAAATTGTTTCTTTCATAGAAACTAGATACAGATCGTCTTCATACTTTTATATATTAAACTAAGTTCATCAGAAATGTATAAGGCTTAGGTTACACGGACGAAACCGTACGAAGCGGCTAGCTACATACTTCATAGTAATAGTAAAGCTCATTCGTTCACAATAAGCGCTTATCTATCTGATGCAAAAAATAGAAAAATAATGGGTTGTATGGAAACTCTTAATGTGTGTGTGTGTGTGTGTCTGGTGGGCTCGAGTGCTCCCTTCGAGGGATATTTTTGTCAGTGATTTATCGGCGAAATTCAATCAGTGTAACTGCGCTTTGATTTTTAGTTTAGCTGCGTGACGCAAGAGTTACTGTATTAGACAATATTGAAGTGCGTAAGCTGTTTTATTTACCAGTACGTTTCTAATTTCTATGCACCGTTTACGTCTACATAAATAATCTATACTAGCTGTTGCCCGCGACTCCTTCCGCGTGGATTTTCATATAAACTTTGACCCTCGCTAACCTCCGTTCCCGTAGGAATTTTGCAATATCCTGTTGCAACTTAGCTTTAAGTTTTTTAAGGTACCTGCATGCCAAATGTCAAGCGTTTAACTTAAACGGTTTGGAGTTTTCATACAAAAGAATTTTCCCCCTAATTCCCATTCCCATGGGAATTTCGTGAATTCCTTTCTTAGTGCACCTCTAGGGTACCTAAGCTACGTCCCTTCCAAATTTCAAGTGCCTACGTTTAGCCGTTTAGGCCGTGCGTTGATATGTCAGTCAGTTTCTCCTATTATATTATATATAGATTTATAAAACAAAGACGGGTTTGTTACAGAATTTATAACTCGAGATCGGCTGGACCAATTTTCATGGTTTTTAGTTCGTTGGATTTGTCCTCGCCCCGAATAGCAGAATACATCTTAAAAATAATAAAAATGTTATAAAGGGGTTAAAAGTTTATATGAAAATCCCGGACAGAGTCGCGGGCAACAGCTAGTAATATAATAAAATAATTTTAAACAGCCTTAGCGTTGCAATTATATACCTACAAGAACAACTGTCAAAATATGATACCTGCGTTAAAGGTCAGCGTACAAACAAACACTTCATCTTTAAATATTTATATAGATTAATTATAATAGATTAGTATGAATCGCAGGAGGGCAGGTAGGTAGTGGCCTTGAGGTAAGGACTGCAAAGAACCGGCGACCTTAACGCACGAGTGACGTCCACTGCGCTGCTGGTCACATTACACGACCAACTGACAAACGCTCTGCTCTTAATATCTTAATAAGTATAATAAGAACGAGATATCGTAACGATTTATCTGTGCACGACAAATCGTTGCAGATAAATCGTTGTCGATTTCAGCCGGAACTGAAGCCCTAGAAAAATCGTACTCACGACATTCCAATAGAGTAATCTTTAACATTTATTGGAAGACAATGGAATATTCTCTAGGCTTCTCTATTTGCCTAGTCTGTGTAGCGCCTCTTCATCACTAACTAAATATTGGTAAATTTCATGAGAGCATACTTAAACTTTACTCAACTTGGCTACACATAGTAAAACTTTTAGTTATTACTTATTACAAAACAATTTAATGTCGTATTATTGAAAGTGGCTCAACTTGTATGTACTAGTTAAAGAAGATTTTCCATTGGGAGATGTGTAGAGGAGTAATATTATGGAGCTATGCGCGATGAAAGGCCACTTTCTATCGCTTTCCGGTGCGCGCGCGCATCGCTGCAGTGCGCACACGCCACCACACACGATTGGCACTACTACTTAATACATACATTGTAAATAAAATCGTTTGTTTACAGATATATTTTAACTTTCAATTAATTATGAAGAGTTTGTTAAAATTTTAAAGAAAAACTTATACTGGTTTCATTTTTTCAAACGCTTCAAAAGATGCTTAAAGGTACTGGATAATCAAAATGGTATGTACTTAAAGGTACCTATAAGAGCTCGAGGAGGTAATTTTCCTCACTACTTTATCTCACTTTTACCTCACCTTTTAGGTGTTCTGATGAAATTATATGTTTTAACTAACAGATTCATTAAATAAAACAGGACAATATTTTGACAATTCAACATTGATTTAATAAAATAGAATAACACTCCATAAAGGCATATATTCGGTCAAATCGGGAAACCTCCTCCTTTTTTGACGTTAGTAAAAAAGGAACGTTACCCAGAATATGAAAGTTATGTTAGTAGAACTAAATATTGCAAAGGTTTAGAAAATTGATGCGTAAATAATAATTAAGTACAAAGAAAACTTTTCAGTGACCAAAACATGGCCACGTAATTACAACAGATAGCGTTTAATTTAAATTAATTACAAGTTAATTACTCATTGCGTTCGCTTGTTTATTAAGTTTCCTTGACTGACGTGAATTTCAGGAAATTTCCAGATAGATAGGCTGAAGTGACTGAAGTTTGTAAATGTGTCATTGTGGCGAGCCTGTGTAACTTCGGGGAATTACTCATATCACTTCGCTAATTAGTTCTTCTGTTAACACTTTTGAATCGTCATGGTATTACAAAACATTTACCACCGGTTCGGAAGGCAGTTTCTACAGCGAAGAACGGCAAGAAATTCTGATAGTCGCTCTTTTAAAATAAAAACATACAATTGTAACAAATATAAACAAAAACTCGACTATTATAATATTTATACATGAAAAAGGTCACCGTCCCATGAGCGTTAAGAAATATCATAGGTCACTAGAACTTAAAACTAAGACTTAAATGTAGTGTGCACTACGCGCGAACACGCGAGCTTAACATGTTCCTGTCCTTCTCGTTAAAATGGGTTCCGCCTATCTTGAACTAGCTGTTGCTCGCGACGTCGTCCCCATTGATTTGTTTTTCCATTATTTCTTCGCTCATATTAGTCGCAGCGTGATGTTTAGGATGATAGGCCTAAAGCCTTCCTCGATAAATTGTCTATTCAATAAAAAAATAATTTTTCAATTCGAATCAGTAGTTCCTGAGATTAGCACGTTCAAACAAACAAACAAACTCTTCAGCTTTATATATTAGTATAGATTTTGACGCGAATTTTAAGGCCCATTCGAAGTTTATTTGACGTCAAACTATTTCTGCGTGAAAATCCAACCATTCATTCATTAACCCGATTCTATAAACGCATCACACAAGTCTTAAATTTTCATCAACCTTCAGTGTCTCGACATTAAAGTAACTATAAGTACATAGAATATGGGGCAAGGACTATAAAACGGGTCACCTTGACGAACGCACCCCGGTGTTGGCGCCAACCCGGCGTCGTGGCGCCCGCCGAGACGCCCGACCAATGGGACAGATTGAATAAGGTTACTTTTATGAAAATTATAACCTTTTTTATCTTTATACTTATATTGTGATTCTTTTGCAAAAACGGCGTACCTATTCCGTTGTATTAAGTAGTAAAATATATCCAAACAAAAACTTTAATGTAAAATGAGAGCCAAGTTCAATGGTCAGTCCTGAAATTTATTTATTAACATAAGAACATATCATATCTTCTTATAACGTAAGATAATGTGTTGTAGCCTGAGGTCTGTCGTGGCTAGTTTTTAAAGAACTACCAACAAATTATTATGTTCGATCGCTAGTTTCTACCAACAATCCAAGTTTTCGGAATTATAAAATAGGAAGCGACAAATACTTGTAGGTTTAGAACTTACGAAAGCAATATATAATTCATATATGAAAACTAGTCAAGACAGACCTCAGGGTACAAAACCTTATCTTATGTTATAAGAAGATATATAGTCAAAAGTGGCTCCAAATGGTTCGTGTCTAGATTGTAAAAAAGTACGTAGTTAGATTAACTAAGAGAGATTCTTGCCGGCTTTTCGAACTTTTGATATATAATTATAATATGTGTTTATGACGATGCTGTTTTCACTACTTGTAGGCTAGTCGAATAAAGATCTATTTTACTTTTACGTAAAAATTTACGAATTCATTAATAAATAAAATGTATTATATATAGGTATTTATACAGTCGACAATTTACATAAACTTGATTTACGTTCAAAAATTTGTAAGTTTGTAAAATTTGATGGTTATTACAGCAATATTTTTCCGTTTAAACAAAATGTCTGTAACCGAATCGCAATGGGTTTAATACAATAGGCCATAAGGCGGGTCGTGCTGCGTCTGCGCATTGTTCGAGCACGCCTCGGCGCTGTGTTGACTTACAATCTGAGCGTGATTGAACACATTTGCATTTAACAAGGATTATATATTTGAATTTTGAACTACAGGCCCCCGCGGCTTTACGCGTGTAGATTTAGTTTTCTTGACAATACCGGGATAAAAGTATAGTACGCGTCATTTATGTTTAGCGATTAACGAGAATAGCTGCGCATCGGTAGAATCGCGCTCATTATTGACGTATTGATGCGAGAAAGACGACACGACTAGGGAACCAATCAACGCTCGCGCACATGACATTCACGCGCCCCGCGCGCCGCATCGCTACCTCGATACTTTATTTTTGACTTCTGCGCAGGTTTCGTTCAGCGCTAAAGATTCGTGACGCGTACTATACTCTATGTGTAAATCTAGACTCTATAGTCGAATCTATCTGTATGCCAAACTATAGCTTATCCATTCAGTAGATATTGTTTGAAATAGCAACAAACATACGTACATATATACTTATAAACTTTCATGTTACCATAAACAGTCATAAAGTAAAGTGGCACGGATGCGTAGGTGGATTTTAAACGGGGAAAGAAAAATATTTGTGACAAAAAAATAAACTCATGAATTTACGGTTGACCATATGAAATATTCGATTTTCCAAAAATCTGATTAAGAGATATCATTTCGAATTTCAGATTCTTTGATTTCGTAAATATTATTTCTTAACCTTATTTTTTTTATTCATATTCAAACTAAATGTCATAAAAATATATAGACAAAAACGATATAAATAATTAAACAAAATATCTATTCATATTATACAATTTGAGACGTTATAGCATTTCGTCTATTATAGTTTCTACACCGATTAAGAGAAATGTTTGTGGTTTATAGCCATAGTGTTTAAAACCCCTAAAGAATATCCTAGAATAGTAGAAATAGATTTGAGGCGGTGAAACAGGCGCATAATTTTATTGAGTACAAGTGCGCATATTGAGTGCAGCCCAGTTTCTGTAATTTAATTACAAGTTACAGCAAGTGCTGTAGTAGTGCGCTGAGCCGTAAGCCTGCTCCGACATGGACATGCCCCCAATCCGTGTGTACGTCCGTCCGTGTGTATACAGTATACACATATTATATACACTATACATTTGCACTATTTATGTAATTAATATAATAGTCCACTATTATATTATTTATTTATTTAGACTTTATTATGTATGCATTGTGTGTTGTTTATCATTTTATGTTTATTTGATTGTCCATTTTCGTATCAGTGAGGTTGCCTGGGAGTTATTACAATTTAATGAAAAGTACACTCGTACGTTTGATTCAATTGTAATTATATGTACTAAATATTAGTTGCTTAAGTTTTTCGAAGGCTCTTCGTATTGGTAGGGGTATTAAGAGATATAGTCTGAATACATTGATCCTATTGTGAAAATAATATGAAGAATAGAAAGTCGCGTTATTCTAATCATATTATTAATAAGAATGTATTATTTTTTATCTGTTTGTTATGGTTTTAGACCTAATCCTATTTTGGTGAAACTTACCACACCAATAGTATAAACTTTAGAGTAAGAGAAACCTTAACTTTTTTTGCAAAGAAACCGTGTAATAAAATATTTTGAAAACTTACAATACAACACGGACAAAGTCGAACAATATTAGTAGTTTTTCTATGTTTAAAATTTAACTAGGTAGTATTTATACATACGTTTTCGTTTAAGGGCGCAATTTTGACGGCGTACAGATCCACACACAGGAAGTCTCTCTGGCCTGGCGCTATGGTGATGAGGCTCCCGGCGTACAGGCACTCCAGGGTTGCACCACACTGTATAACCACTATTAATTCGATCGTTTCGACCTTACTGCGTTTGTCTTTCGATATTTCAATTCTTTTCGAGACTGAAAATCGGTTTTTAACTATTAAATATTTCTTCGTTCGTTTTGAGTGCAATTCCACTATAGGTTAAATAGCAGATAAAATTATCTCTAAAGCTTAAACGTGTCGCAAATAACTCTTTAGAGTCCTGCCAGTCTTGTACCGCGAATTCAACTAAAACTCCTAATGTTCCCATCTATGCACAGTGGATATGATACTTGACCCATGACTCGTTAATTTGACACTCTGATTGACCCCTCGTTTCTCAGCTCATAACTGTTAATTGCTCTTGAAGTTAATTTCTGCATGAGAATTATGAATGGTTCCGATAACAGTGTCCTTATAATTAAAAGGCTTTTTTTTGTCCCTAAAGGATGTTTGTTATAAAGACTTGAAATTGTCTCAATAATAACGAACTACTAAAAAAATTAAGGAATTTATTGCAGGACAAAATGGAGGAGGGATGAAGGGTGAGGAATATGCTAAAAAAACAGAATATACATAAAAACTATTTATTTTAAAATAGAATTACAAAATATTTAATAGCTTTCAATTGATCTGAACAAATACAATAAAATTAATCGAGGTGGGACAAATGTGAAGGCAATTGAAGACTTGATTTATAACAAATAAAAAATAAGTACATTCTATTTATAATCAAAGAAGTTATAAATTCCTTGCAAACTGTTATTTCGGTGAAATCGTTTTAATTATCGTCTCGCAACATTTGTATTTTTAAATCGTTTCAAACTCATGTCTTCACATATTGAGAGCTGGATAGAACAAACCGTAACATAGGTGGACTTAACTTAGGGTACTTAAAGTTATGCTAAGTTACATCTCCTTAGAGAAGTGGATGACGGAAAGTGCTGTGTCGAGCAGATACACCGCAGCTTGGATCACGCACAATGCTCCCACGGCCAGACCGACCTGGAAAAAATGCATAATATAATCAATTTTGTGTAATGAAAATTAAAAGAAATCGACTTAAACCGTCATGATCTTTAGTAAAGGTTTAAATGAATAAATCCAGATCCAAACTAGACAATTTAAATGACTATAAGTATGCAATGCTTATAATGCAGTTGCTAGTTAGACACAAATTTATAGCTTTAAGAGTAAAAGCTATTAAGTAGTCTGCAGACTCTTACTACCGCCTTAAATGAATTACAATTGATGTTCGCTCTCGAAGAGGTCTGTAACGCTAGGTGTCCAAGGCCAGCCACCAGGAACATTTTTATTTGTGCTTTGAAGACACTCTACTAGTGTGACCAAATGTCGTTTGAACGTACCTGCTTCTCAGCAAACACGAATTGGAACTGGTGCTCTCCCTGGTAGCCGCCCCAGTAGTGCAGCGCCACCGCGCCCACCGCCAGCCACAGGAACACACCCACGAAGTTCATCACGATCTCCGACAGCGCTCTGAAACACACACCCACCAGTTTGAACATGAGACTACATCAAAGGAAACAAGAGAACATATTATATTGTAATCAAATCAAAAATAATAAAGTGGATAGTGAAAGAATAATAATATACGAGAACTTCTCAATCTCGATATCTGCGTTTTATAAAACTTTCTAAAAGGATCTAAGTGATAATTTCGAATAAGTCTGTAAGAAATATTTTATGAACTGCTTATTCTGAATATATTGACATCTACTAATGTGATAGTTTATTTTATTGAACGCGCTAATTTCTGGATTTACTAGTCACGGGCCAGAATAATATTTATGTAATATAATAATATTACTACAGAGGCAGTAGGGGCAAAATCAAATATTTTAATATTCGATATTCAATTACGAACGTTAAAAATTATCAAAACATTTCGAATTAATATCGTAAGTAAACAACTCTAATAGTAAATAACAAGAACGCTAGATAAAAGCTCATTCGCCATAAAAAGAGTAAAAGTGGCGCTGTGGCGAGCTGGCGGAAGCAATCAATCATACTTTCTGCACAAACCTGTACTCTTGTAGGAAATCCGGACTGCACGTGGAAACGTGCACATTATATCTGAATGTTCAAACTGTTTGTCGTCTATAAAGACGATAATTATAAAATTGTTGTGAGAAAATAATAACTAGATATTTTGTGAGTTAAGTAGTACACAATGCAATATAAATATATAGGACCCCCTTAAACATTAATAATCCTACGATATTAGTAGAACAGTGTAGGACCCATAATAAGTACTAATATTATAAAGAAGCTAGTTAATTTTCGAAATTGTAGGTTCTAATCTCTGAAACTACTCATTTAATTTTGAAATCTCTTACAACTATATGTACCTAAAGATAGATTATTTGTACCATAAAAGTACCAAAAGCTTGAAATCATTATCTAGAAATATTACTTACCTCTTATGCTCAGTGGTTCCGAACAGATAGGTGACGACCTGCACGAGCGTGTAGACCAGGTAGCCGACGATGACGCCGGACGCCACGATCTCCGCGTCAGGGTTCTTCTCCTCGTTCAGGTTCCACGTCCCCCCGACCCCCAGGAACTCGCCATTGTACCCCGTCCGGTACAGCACTAGGATTACTATATTCAGCACCTGGAGTTGGAGATAGAGTGGATCGATTGAGTTTTTGTTACGTAAGGTATTGCTCTGATGTTTAAATTGTGATACCGTAGTTCTAGTTTTATAATGTATAGTTTTATAATGTATAGTTTATTACGTGGCGTCAATTACCGACGCTTCAGAGCAATCTTATTTAAAGATCCTATCAAAATAAAGTCAAATGTATATTATTTATTCAACTGTGATTGATACAAAGCTAAAGAAATTTCTTGGATATCCAAAATTTTCGCTCCTAGATTTATTTACTAAAATTCTCAGAGACTAAAAAACGACTGTCCCGCTTTTACGGAAAACCAATAAAAAATAAATCAGCAATCAATAAAAAATTAAACTATAGTATTTGTATAATAGTATAAAGAATAAATTTTATCTATATATGATATATCCATACTGTTTTCAGTAGAACCTTCATATAGATAAAATGAGATAACATTCATTTCGTACCATTCACATTATCCTGACTCAGTTTCCGGTGTTTTACCGGAAACTTGAAGTTTTATTGTATTTTCATCAAAAGATTAATTTTCTTTATCATTTAATATAAGAACTGGGACTAAACAATGAAAAACATGAGTTTTTAGTGTACTAAATAACACATATAGGTATATGAAAGATGTATGTTTTTCACTGGTTCTTACAATAAACACAATGCAGGATTTTTAATGTAATGTAATTAGTGAGGCTTAGATATGTATAACATCGACCAACCTAAATCCTATAACTTAAATATATAATAATATTGTGTAAACCAAAATTGAAAGTACAACAATGTGTCCTACGGTGTCCAACGATTAAAACAACACAAGATATTGCGAAGGATAACTTCAATTAGATGGTGATTAGTGGGGCGGCCCCGGGCCCCGGCGCGAGTCAAATGTCAATAATTAATCTGATGCAGTGGGTGCCGGCCACAGAATGTACTGAAAGACACGACAATGTGTCTTGACTTAAAATATAATATGAACAGTCGTATTTGAAATGGTTGATAATTAATTTGAGACGGAGTATTGGTGTGAACAGATTTGAAACAGGTGTGAACAGAGCGACAACTAAGCAAATTAAGTTGCTGAAAAATTTCGTTATTTAAATAAGTAACCCAAACAATTTTATACCATAGACATGAACAAAATTGTCAACCATAGACCATTTAATTAAGGTTCAAAATTCTGATCATTATTTTTTATTACGTTTCAAAGTTGACATTACTCGTAATTTATATAAATACAAACTTGCCCCGGCCTCACTAGTATATTTTATTCACATAAAATTACGATCACTAGGTATATTTTAAATATGTATCAACATTCGTTGTTTAAAGATTAAACCTACATAGGGCAAAACAGATAGTTTTATAGTGTATAGAGTTCAAACGTCAATGTAAAAATATTTTTTACGAATTCCTTTATAATCTATGACCAGCAGATGTGTATTATCTGTGCCGTAATGGAGCTAATTGCCGGCCGGAGACAGGAAGGCAAGATTGTAACAATTACTGCGTGTGCTTCCGCGAGATACACATATGCTCGCTAATACTATCGTTTGATGCTGTTTATCACAGGATATAGGTTCCAATAGTTTTCTGATTAATATTCTATGAAAATCGTAAAAAATGACGCTTTGTTAATACAAAAATATACTAATGTTAAAGTTTTGTAAAATTGGTTTAGTGAAATCAGAGTTCTTCCTTCGTTACGAACGCATAAATAGAAATTTTAAATTTAAAATCGATATTTAAAGTTATTGGTAAAATATTTTTATCCTAATGATAAAAGGACTTTATCGAAATGTACCTCTGTTGGTTTTCATCGTAATACATTATTAATTATTGTATAGCCCCTTTATTTTCAAACAGTTCAGTAAACTTATACAAAATAAAGTGTAAGAAAACTTTTAGAATGCACTTTTTAGTAAATACTTAAGGTGCCTATGATACCCACTGATAAAAATAACTAAATGTAAAAAAAAAACAAATCGGCCCCTAGTTTCAGACCTGTGATTTAAACCTATAACATAATATGTTATTCAAATCTGCCTATTTTTATCAATATCTTAAAACTGTCGCTCATAATCTTAAGTATTTTGCTCGAAAAATACTTAAGCGGTGAACTCATAGGTGTAATTACTCACAAGACCTTCCGAGTCATCTGATAGCTTATCAGTAGTGTTGCAATGTTTAACAATACCTTAGCCCTTACTATTACTAGTTTTTAAAGACACTAATAGTATTTAAAGTACAAATTGAAATAACATAAAAAAATTTGGTTAACAAAATATAGGTTTGTTTGGCGCAAATATTATTTTCACGTTTTATTGTTTATTAACATGTGAAATAAAAGGTATATTATACGAGAAGGAGTGGCGTTATCAGCAGATAGTGAACGGGGCCGGCGTATCGACTTGCTAAAGGCTATTTAGAACAGTGTGATATTGAAAACTATATGAAATTTTCTGCCACAAATTACGTTTCGTATCATATACTCCATACTTTTTGTTTCCATTTAACAATGTCAAAACTTAAAATGTTTAGTGGCCAAGCAATCAATAAGTTTAGTTAGTTAGAGACTTATTTTGTAAATATAGCAAGTACTTAGGGGCAATATACGGTTATAAATATTGCGCTAAATATAAAATGCTTTATTAAAAAAAGAACAGAATCTTGATTATTGGCAAAACTAAATTGTATAATTAATACAAATAATATTAATTCGATATATTTGACCTCCTTCACCTAGGAATAATTAGTCATGAAGTGACCAATAGCGCGCAATTATCTCATTACTATTATTATGAACATAATCAATAACGCTAATGGGAGTAGCGCCGGGTCGCCGCAAGTCGCAATCCATTCACAAACCACGATCGTGAATCATACATCATACATCATTAGTCATCTCCGAGCTATGTATCGCTGGACCTCACAGGAATCCTACAATCGAACTATTGTAAGGTCCATTCCCTGAAATAGCTGAAGTTCTCTCTATTTCTTGGTAGGGAATCGGAGAAAGACTGTTGGCTTTTCAGGTTCTTTATACTATTACTCAATGCCAATATATACGTAACGTATATTATTAATGATATTATTGATTAACATTACTATACGTAGAGTACGTATATCAGTTAGATTCCCTTTATCGGTTATCTGCAATTCTCAATTTCGCACACCGCTTGAACAAAGCATGTTTTTCTTATTTACCAGTTACTAATGAGGCCAGCGCTGTTAAACAACTTCTTATCTTAATCTTTTAACACATTCCGTACCCTAAATATTCTAACTGGTTTAATTTACCGAATTGAGATAGCTTTTTAGATGTACTTACGATTTTAAATACTTTGACCACAATAGTGGCGATGGTTTGAACAGACACCATGGCCACAAATCACTTTGGTCTTCAGAATTCACTTAACTTATCTAAATATTCACTTTTTGTCCGTCCCAGCTAGCAGGTGGATCGTCACTGGTGATTTGTGTTATCACCAACTGTTATCAGAGCCGGGGCTATCTTATCAGCTTCAGAGAATTAGTAGGACAGTTTGCATTGTCCTATGAGTTTTTCGCTCGTAATTAGACTTTTTGTTTTTTGAGAATCTGTGTCGTTCGTTCGACGTTTTATATTTTATCTGTTCGTTCCTTGGGTCGATCTTACTTGAAATACTTTTTGATATATTAATTAAGTTAACGCTTATGTTACGTTACGTACTTAATGAAACAAGTCTTTAAATCAACTTCTAGTAAATGCAGCAATCATTAGCTTAGTTGCCAAAATACTAATAAAAACATTTTTTCATAAGAAACTATTTTTACTACAATGAACAAACGTAACGTTACCCTCTCTACCTATCATTTTTTACCTAAACGAATAGATATTTAAATAATAAATAAATAAAATAAATAAATATTTTCAGGACATTTATACACAGCGCCATCTAGTTCCAAGTTAAGCAGAAGCTTGTGTTATGGCAACTAGATAACGGAATAAATTACATATACTTACATACTTTTCTTTTGTAAATACATACATACAATACATACAGATATACATATACACCCAGACCCCAGAAAAATACAAATGTAAATTACAACTATATTTTGCCGGTGTGGGGATCGAACCTACGACCCTCCACGCAGAAAGCAGTTGTGCTACCAAGCGGTCGTCAATTTAAATAAAGTGCAACTATAATATAAATTATGTGTGTTTATGCTTGAGCAATAATTTTAGTATCCCAGCGTCTGTGGAGCTTCCGTGGGGCGTGGTTACTCATCCGACGCTTAACCAATAACATTAATTACTTTAATTAGGTTCTCATTACATAAAGATACTCGTATGTCTGCACAGACAATAAAAAGTTATGTTAGTGTTCATAGAATAAGCTTCATCAGTTGACAGCTGCATTTAACTAAATTACTATAATAATATAATATAATTAATTAATTAACCAAAATAAAAACACATTTGACGACGCAAATAACACAGCGCCATCTAGTTTTAAACTCTGTAGACTTCGTGCGTATAGACTCCATGATTATAACACGAATAGTTTAGGCAACGATTACACTTATATAGACAATATACAATAAATTAATGTATTTTTTAAGCGTGGGAATCGAACCCCTAACCTTTAGCGCTCAAGAAAGTTTCTATTTGGCTTAATGTATAATGACTAATCTAACTCCTTCCTATCTTACAGGAATTAGGTCTGGACATAACGGACGAGCAGATCTCCGAGTTGGAGTCAGCAATTCACGACATTGACTTCGCGTCTGCCGCCCAGCACGAGAAGCAGGTCCGCCATGACGTCATGGCTCACGTCCACACCCTAGCCGAGAGATGCCCCAAGGCTGCGCCTATCATTCACCTGGGAGCCACGTCCTGCTACGTGGGAGATAACACTGATCTCATCGTACTGAGACACGGCTTAGATCTGCTGCTGCCGAGATTGGCCGCTGTTATCAGCCGCTTGGCAGTATTCTCTGAAGAATACAAGTAAGTAAACTTGAATGTTAGGTTTTTAAAAGAACGCTCTTGACACTTACGAGCCGTACTGAACATCAATATAATTTCAAAACGTTATTAATATTTATTTAATAATAATTAAATGTTGTGTATTCTAAATGTAGTATAAGCTAAAATATTTTTATGTACTTTCAGGTCTCAACCGATGCTGGGCTTTACACATCTGCAACCAGCGCAGTTGACGACTGTCGGAAAAAGGGCATCTCTTTGGCTCAGCGATTTGTTAATGGACGAACGAGCCTTGTCACGCGCTCGAGAAGACTTGAGATTCAGAGGCGTCAAAGGAACCACTGGCACCCAGGCGTCTTTCCTCCAACTATTCAAAGGAGACAGTGCCAAGGTTCGCGCCCTCGATAAAAGAGTCGCCGAACTAGCTGGCTTCAATAAGCGCTACCTCGTCACCGGACAAACTTACTCAAGAAAAGTAGATTTAGAAGTGATTTCAGCCCTATCCGGCCTCGGCGCGACTGTTCACAAAATGTGCTCGGACATTCGTATCCTAGCTTCTCGCAAGGAGTTAGAGGAACCGTTCGAGGCGTCGCAGATTGGATCCAGTGCTATGCCCTATAAGCGCAATCCGATGAGGTCGGAACGTTGCTGCGCCCTCGCCAGACACCTGATCACCCTCCACGCTAACGCCGCCAATACTCACGCCGTTCAGTGGTTGGAGCGCACGCTAGACGACTCCGCCAATCGTCGCATCACTCTAGCTGAAGCCTTCCTGACCGCTGATGCTACTCTTTTAACCCTACTCAATATTACTCAAGGCTTGGTTGTGTACCCCAAAGTAATTGATCGTCATATAGCTCAAGAGCTTCCATTTATGGCTACAGAGAATATTATAATGGCCATGGTCCAAGCCGGCGGAGATCGCCAAGTCTGTCACGAGAAAATAAGGGTTCTCTCCCACCAAGCCGGAGCCGTCGTCAAGCAAGAAGGAAAAGACAACGACTTGATTGAACGCGTCAAGAACGATGCTTATTTTAAGCCAATAATCCCACAGTTGGACAAGATCTTGGACGCTTCTACATTCATTGGCAGAGCTCCGGAACAAGTTTCCGAGTTCATAGAGGAAGAAGTGGATCCCGTTCTCTCCAAATATAAGGATTCTCTGGACGCAGTTTCGAAACCAGTAGCTTTAAACATTTAATTGTTCATGCTTTGAAATTATTAATAAATAATACGACATTATTATGAATAAATGATATATTTACAATACAGCGCGTTTATAAACATACAATATGACTTCCTTAATACAAAGATACATCTACATGAACTAGACAATGGTAACTACGGTTGTTTTTACCGAAATATGATTCGAAAGGCTTAAAAAGAGCATGAGTAATAAATAAACATGAATTAACATTAACACAGTAAAACAAATAAATAGGCCTAAGATAAGAGAGACTCGATGCTTAACAATATTCCATAATAAAAGATCGTTTGCGTGATCACATGTTATCACAATGTCGATGGCACGTCGAGATTCGCGTTTTCGTTAATTTACAAAGAGTTGGTGAGCAGAGTGTCGCCCTGGCAGGCCGGGCCCTGGCTGGGCCAGTTGCAGGCTCCGATGTTGGGGTCGAAGCTGAGCTGGACGGGGCAGTTGAACACGTGCAGAGTGAATCTCTGCTTGGTGCAGTCCCAGCGGCAAGCGTAGAATTTGTTGCACTGCTTGGGGTGACGGAACAGACCGGCTCGCTTGCAGTCGATGGAGCCCTGCAGCGTCTCGTCCCGGCCGCGCCAGCCACCGGGGCCGTAGCGGTCGAACGATTGAGATTCTATATTAACAGTTTCTAAGTTTTCAGCTTCTTTCGCCACCTCCTGATCTAGGATGACTGACTTGTAAGTCGGAGCGATGGTGACAGATTTAACTCTTGGTCGTATTCTTCGCTCCGTTGTCGATACAGCTGGAGTTGTGGATACGTATTTTTCTGAACGACCTCTACTTGTTGAAGAAATAACTACATCGTCGTTGCTAGCCTCTGGGTAATCTTGATAGTATGCGTCATCTGGAACGATGATCGGATTGACGGTAGATGATACCGGGGCGACGGTGACCGTATTAATGCCAGCTGTAGTCGAACCGCGGTAGGATTTCGGTTGCCAAGCGCCATCTTCAGCATCGCTATAACCGGAGTCATTCTCGCTGTAATCGTCGATTATTTGCGTTTGCGCCGTTGGTCTTCTTCCTTTGAGAACTAAAATCGGAGATTGGCAGCTGCAGACGGCACCAAGTTTCCTAACGAGGAGCGGGTTGAAATCGTTAATTTTAGTGACAACGGCTACCTTTGGCCTCACTCGACGAGCTGGAATACGAGTTGACACCTCGACTAGTTCCTGTTGTACCGGAGCGTATGTCGAAGTTAGCCTTTCGCTAGATACTTCGATAGGCGCTGCGGTATACGTCACTGGAGACACGAGCCCAGCGTCAGGGCCGACCGTGCCGAATCCTAACAGATTAGACTTGGCTGTTTCGACAACTATATTTTGTTTACGAGTGTAAGTTGGTGTAGATGAGACTACATTCTCCGCAGCAGTACTATAGGGGTTGTAATTCACTTGAGCCGATTCAGTCTTGTATTTGAAAATATTTTCTTCTTCGTCATTTGGAGGTAAATATTCAGGCGCTTGATAAGAAGTGCTCTCCACAAAGACGGGGGCTGCAGTGGTGGATTTTACGGCTGGTCTGAAATATTTTGGTCGCGTTCGTCTCGTGGCTGGTGTTACCTCGACAACGTCTGGTGGGGTTGATGATACGTCGTTGCGTACATAGGTATCAACAGTGGATACAGAGGGTCGTGCGGTTGTGTATGTTACGAGACCGGCGTCTAGACCAACCGTACCGAATCCTAATTGATGAGACTTGGCTGTTTCTACAACTATGTTTTGTCTTCTTGGAGCTGCCGTGGTAATTGGTATTTCTGTAGATACTGATCCTTGTTGATAGTAGGAGCCATCATTTGCACTATTGTAATTAAAGTTATCGTAAGAAACAACACGTGAGGCTTGTGTAGGGGGCAAATACTCTAGGGTTGCTACTTTCTCAGTACGAGGTGGTAATGTGTTCTTCACCGGAGGAATGTAGTCAGGTGCACTGTACTCTGTGGACGGTGGTAAATATTCGCGTGTGGTGGTGGTAGAGTACGCTCGCTGTCTGAACGTCTGAGTTTCGGGTGCCGACGTTGATACCACAGGAGGGAGGTATTCTTCAGCGTTGTAGGCCACTTGAATCTCGGGCGTTTGGTATCCTTGTTTCAATTGCGTACTAGGTAGGGATGAAAAGTGAACCGATTCTACTTTACCTGATACATCATCAGACTGACTGACGGTTTGAACGGGAACAGCTTGACTGTATTGATATGATTTTGATCTAAAGCCTCTTTGCTCATATGTAGGCGTAGCGACAGTTGATACAGTGACGCTGGGTGCGTTATATTCAACATTATAGGTTGCGTCCTTTTGCGGCGACACATATTCAGAGTAATGATCTTCATAGACAAGATTTGCGGGTGTTGTCGATACGAACACAGCGCCTTGACCTTCCTTGGCCGCTCCGAAACTTGTTTGTGATTGGTGGAATACTTGATGCGAAACAACGCTTGCGTCAGAATATGCGGGAGCGCTCGATACTTCCACATTTCTTTGTATTTCAGGCTGGTCATACGAGTATCCTCTGTTGTATTGTACATCTTGTGTGTACGCCTGACCAGTCTGATATCGAATCGGCTGCCTAATTTCTTCCTTAACGGTTTGGGCGAAAACAGTAGGCCTGACATCAGTTAGTGTAACTTTTTGAGTGTATTTCAAAAATGGATTTTCATAAACTGAGACAGCTGGCTGCTGGTATGTCTGTTCGTCACGAGGCAAAGGAGATGATACGACTTTCTGACTTTCAACTATGTGGACATTCTGTTGACTATATGACTGTGGTCTTTCAGTAGAAACCACCACTGGGGCTACGGTCGATACCGTTTCTTTAAAAGCTATTGAAGGTTGAGAGTACTCGTAACCAGATTCATAATTTGTTGCCTGACTATTGTCGTACTGGTAAGACGCGGCAGTCGGTTGAGTTGTGGATTGATAGCGATAGTTGACTCTTCCTCTGTTTATTGTCTGTTGACTGTACGATTGTGGTCTTTCAGATGCGATGATTGGTTCCGCGGTAGATACCGTCTCTTTGAAACTGACAGCCGGTTGGGAATATTCATATCCTGATTCTTGATTGTATTCTTGTTTGTAAGTCACCGATGGTTGACTCGGTGCACGATAGTCGTAAGAACCAGAGTTAGTTTTACCGGAGCTGAGATGAATAGTTTGCTGACTGTAGGCCTGCGGTCTTTCAGTCGAAACGATGATAGGCGCAGCCGTCGATACCGTAGCTACAGAGGGTTGATAGTAGGCGTTGTTTATTTCTGCGAGACCTTCTGATTTTTGTTCGTTGTACACTTGGTAAGTGGATACACTCGGTTGCACAATAGGCTGGGCGGTCGATTGGTATCTGTATCCCGAACCTCTATTAATAGTTTGATGGCTGATCGTTGGCACGTACGTCTGTTCATAAGTAGGTGGCGTAACTTGAACGGTATACTTTAGTAATGGATTCTCGTAAACAGTTCTCTCAGTAGTCACCGGGCGCGCTGTTGTAGAGTAAGTATAGACAGATTGCGAAGCTGCACTCGGACGGGGAGTCGAGTACTGTACTATCTTTTCAGTTTCATATTGGACGCTCGGCTGGCTGTACTGATAACCAGTAACACTAGGACCACTATAGTCATAGCCTGACTGGCTTTGTGTGTACGTATTAACCTTATCTACGGTATGCACAGTTTGCTCTCCAAACTGAGTTTGGGATCCTGTAGATACAAACTGTTGAGGAATCGTTTCAAAGTCCGCCGTGTTGGTATATTTGTCTCCACTGTCTGCTGCAGTGTATACATTTGCGGATTCAACTTTATGTATGGTTTGTTGGCTAAAGGACTGCGCTGTTGGCTGAGCGTAAGAAACCGGTGCTCCAGTTGTATATGCAACTATTCTCTTGAACGGTTCCTCAGTAACAGGAGTCGCCGTAGAATAATCGAATCCTGATTGTCCGTGCAAGGTTTGTTGATAAGAAAAGCTTTGTGGCTTGAGTTTGGTCACGGTTACGGTCGCAGGCGTAGAATACGAGATACCTTCTTCGAACTGTACGCTAGGTTTCGAATAATCATAGCCGGTAGCAGCTTTAGTAGATGCCGTACTTTGAGAGTATGCAGTATTTTGGTAAGTGTTTTGGTTGTAGTCTGTGACTTGAACGCTGGGTGTGACCGCAACGACCGTCGGTTGGACGTAAGTGACCGCAGGCTTCGTGTAACCGAAGATTTGTTTGATGCTTGTCTTGGGAGGCTCTGGGACGTAAGTCGTCTTGTACACCGTGGGTAAAGATGTGGTTACGGCAAAAGGAGCGGTCGTAGTCGGGATACCGGAAGATGTCGGCGTGGTACCATAGCCGTAACCGTTGTGGGCGTCAGTTCCGGCGTGGGTTATTGAAACGCTCGATTGCGAGATAGCGGCTCCACCTTGGGTATATTCGTTTCCTAGCAGTGATTCATCGATAAGAGTCGTTTTCCCGACCAAGCCAACGTTAACAGCGCCTGCCGTCAAAGTGTGCGGTGCTCCAGGGTAGACCTTGTCGTCACCAACGTAATTGTTCTCGCCGCCTCCATAGGAACCATGGTACGTGACCGTCCCCGCGCTGGTAGTTCCAGCGTCAGTATATCCTTTGCCTCGATACAGTCCTTCGTTAAACTGGACACTCGGCCGCGGGTAGTCGTACCCGCTGGACGCGCTCGCATCCGGTCGGTAGGTGCCTTTGTCGTACGTTCCAGAATAAGTTCCTCTATCGAAGTTATGTGTGTCTTTGTAAATGGAGTCTGTATGCTCGTAGGGCACGGGCTTGACGTCGACGTGGTCGTAGGGGCGCGCGCGGTCGCCGGCCGGGTTGTGCACGTAGGCGCCCGAGTTGTCCTTGCGGTACACTCCGCTCTGGAACTTGCCGCCATTGTATGCAGCTCCGGAGTAAGCGTTGTATTTCGCCGCATCATACTTTCCAGCGTTGTATCTTCCGGCGTTATATCTCCCGGCGTCGTATTTTCCTGAATCGTACTTTCCGGAGTTAAATCTTCCCGAGTTCGTTTGCGTGACGGTGTAGCCCGTGCCCGCTTTGTTCGTAGGAAGTCTGTAGTCGTCGAGGATGATGGAGCCGCTGGTGTATTTGTCTTCGTCGTCGTAGCTGGCTTGAGCGAGTCCCCGGTTGATGGCGTCGGCGGCGACAACCTTGTAGGATAGCCCGCTGGGCTCGCCCTGACTTCCTAGAGCTGAGTAGTCGAAATCGTAGTTTCCGTCGTAGTCCTGGGTGGTCAGTAAGTGGTTGTCGGAGGCGGCGCGCTGCGCGAGGAAGCCGGCCTGGATGCCGACCAGGTTGTCGAGCGCGGCGCCCGACGCCAGGCTCTGGTGGGCCGCGATGTTCACCGAGTCCGCTGTTTGTCCTTGGAACCCTGTGGCACCTGGAAATTATAACATAACATGAATTAAAATGTGCACGAATTTATTCCTAAACTATCATAATTTATGACCTTAAAATGTACATAACCATATAAATAATTCATTAAGTTAAAACTAACATTGTTACAAAATAAATAATTTTAATTATTAAACAAATTAAATTTAAATAGAATGACAAACCAAAATTCAAAATTCAACTTTTTATTATAAAATAGCTTAACATAAAAATATCATTTGTTAAATTGGCCATGCCCCTTCCTATTGTCCTCTTGATTCTAGTAAGGTCTGATTGAAAAAAAAACGCTATTGTCTTCCGCTTTCTACCTCAAATTAACTTAACCTAACCTTGTAGTATTAGTCGCTGCTTACCAGTGAGGGTGCCCGCGGAGTACCCGAAGGCCTCAGCCTCGTACCGGCCGAGGTTGCCGCAGGCGGGCACCAGCCAGGGCCAGTCGCAGGCGAGGCGCTCGGCGTCGAAGCCCAGCCCGAAGGGGCAGCGGAACTCGTAGGCCGTCAGCGGCGACGCGCCGTGGTCCAGGCACGCGAAGAACCAGCGGCAGTTCTCCGGGTCCGCGTAGAAACCTGCACAATGCACACTTTTAATGTACCTACATATAGCAGTACAATGATACATATTTTATGACAGCGCCATCTAGCGTTAAACTAATCAAAGAATCGGTAGTGTGGCTAGAAACAGATTTATTTTGATAGACTAGTGCCTTTGTTACCAAATAACAAATAAATGGCTAGACACCAGAAAATTGTAAATGTCATCCCAATCAATTGTCAATCTCAGTTTCAAAATAAAAAAGAAAAAAAACAATGGTGTGTATCTGTGGACTATGCGTGTGTGCGGGAGACAGTTCTTATGAGAGAGTGTGCATTTGCATGGGTCCGTGTATGCTCACCCTCGGCGGCGGGGCACACGAAGCGCGTGCGCGGCACGGGCGCGATC
>DWAJ01001144.1:0-24616 GCA_018238005.1 Eurema mandarina
GTGTTCGGAGTATAACTTCAGTTCTCGACACTTTAGATCATTATAAATAAGTAATGAACAAATAAGTCATTTAATAAAACGGTAATGAACAGTTATATTATTACCGTATTTCAAATAATAAGAGCTGTGTAACAGACGCAAACGCCTACTTCATTACTTAGTATTACTATTACATTACAAAGTCGCTTTCTTCTATCTGCCCCTATGTGCTTAAATCTTTTTAACTACGCAACCGATATTCATGCGATTTTTAATAGATACAGTGATTCAAGAGGATGATTTATGTGTATAATACATGGTAGTATATATAAAGTATTTAAAACTAAAGTGCTTTTTGGTTTATTTAATACTAGCTGTCGCCTGCGACTTCGTCCGCGTTTTCGTCGTATTTCGTAAAAAATCCACTTACTAACTTAGAAACTTAATTATAACTTAATGCAATAGTCAATAATGTTAACTTTTATAATGATGGATGACTGAGAGTATTATAAACGTAAAAGTAGACAAATATAATCAGAACGCTTCGAACTGCTAAGCTAGCGGTACACATGTTATTGTGAGTCAACCATAAAATATAAACATATGTTGTCTTACGATAGTTTTACATAATTTTAAGGGAAACATTCTCGTCATACATGTTTTTCGTGTAACTTAAACCATAAAGGTTGTACACGCGACGGAAGCTTAAAAATTGGAGCAACTTCTCCCGTTCTCCCAACATTTTTCTTTACTGCTCTGTTCCTTTTGATTATAGCGTAATGAAAAGTATCCTATTACCTGCTTAGAAGTATGATGGATAATTGTACCAAGTTTCGTTAAAATCCGTCTAGTAGTCTTTGTTTCTATAACGGTTATACAAACAGACAGACAGATAGACAGACAAAAACTTTACTTGTTGTATTACAAACAGACAGACAGACTTTTACTTTACTAATTGCATTTTCGGCATCAGTACCGATCCCTAATTACCAGAATATATTCGAAATATATTATATCTCATACAGAATTTACTTCTCTACAGATTTATTATAAGTATAGAAAAGTTATCGATACTAACAAACAGCTTAAACTAATTGCCATAACTGAAAAAAATATTCTAACATTGCAAGGAGTCTTACAAATCATACTATAATATACAGATAGTAGATCTAGGTCATCTGTAATCTGAGCTAAACATAGCTTTCTTTCGGCCTACATACGTCCCACTCTGTGCGATCCGTTGACATATCACATCAAACATATTTGGCCGTATATTTTATCTACTAGCTGTGCCCCGGGCATTTACCCACCTAGTTCCCGTTCCCGGAGCAATACCGGGATGTAAAGTATCATATGTTTTAATCCAGGGCATCACGGATCTACATCCCAAATTTCAACTAAATCGATCCAGCAGTTTTTGCGCGACAGAGAAATAAACATAAGTCCATCCATTCTCACAAACTTTCACGTTTATAATATTATTAAGTTATTAAACAAATAAGTACTCTCCCTGTTTATGATTAATTAATTCATGAAGAAAGAAAGAAACATCCAACCAAAAACATAAATGTGAAATGAGAGCCAAGTTCAATATCATGATAAATGCCTTGGTTGTTGACTTCAATGACAAAAGAAATGAGATCTAAATAAGTGCCAAGTTCAATTGTCAGTCCTTAAAATTTATTTCTTAAGCAACATTTCTTTCTTTCTTAAACACATCTTCTCTTAACATATGATAATGTATTTTAGCGTAAGGTCTGTCTTGGCTAGTTTTTGATGACAGGGTTAAAAGTGGCTCGAAATGGTTCGTGTAATATAACAGTTCTGTTTCTTGAACTTGGCTTGGATTACGCACCACGCACAATACCTGAAATTAAAATAAGACAAAAGACAATTTACAATTACACTTAATTTCGGCTATAGCGACGGCGGAGGGACCTCCTTAATGTCGTCGCTATATCCGGAGCTCTCCATATCCGAAATAATAAAAAGCCATTCTTCATTCATTTTATTATTTTATACACAGGTGTTGGTGAAAAAACGTGTTATAGAACGCTGTTTAAGTTTAGTATTTTGTGAACGCTGTAAGGTGCATTCCATTTCCATAATTGCTTCTACATCTAAATTATTCAAAAGTTTAACTTCGTTCACGTGCAAAGTCCAAATAGTTAGTGTTTTAAATTAAAGGTACATTGTAATTATAAATATACCCAATAACACAACCATTACCACATTTTAAATACATGAAAAGTAACACCCTCCTACGAGCGTAAAGAAATATGTTTACCAAGGGTTTTGTCTTCAATATATTCACTTATTGTATAATATGCTAACAATTAGGAGCTTGTTATAATACTAGTTTAATCTACATGGTTTCTATTTCTGTAGAAAATCTAGGATAAAAATATACAGGGCCTAATCTACTAGTTCAATTTCAGGGAAATCCTTTCCTAAGTAAAATTTTACTGGCGTTATACATACAAACTTTCGGTGGGCTGGAGTGAGAAGGCCGAGCGCCGCTGCAGAAACTACATCGTGACCCTGGCGGGCAACACCTGATGCTCAACTCCGAACACAATCGATGTCGATTTTCATTATTTTCGATACAGTTTTTGAGCAACTTCCAATTAATATAAAAACTTTTTTGTTTCTGTTTCGATAACATTCCGATAAACTGATGTGCGATTTTTTATTAGAGTATATTTAGTCTCATAGCTCGGTTAGCAGTATCAAAAATTTTCTTTATCGACGACGATTGTATTCGGAGTAGCTACTCTGGACGAGACTGACGGCGGACAGGTGTAATGTCCTATGTAATGTCCTATAGAATCCTATGTCCTATGGAAACCTATGCCCAATTATGGGCATCCGGTACACAATAACATATTAAAAATTAAATTATTGTAACTATTATTGTATGTCTTAAACATATTTTTTGTGGAACTGGATATAAACGGCTATATTTTATTATTATTATTAGTATACATACAAACTTTCACATTCATAATATTATCAGGACTAGTAGAATAACAAAATCGAGTCAATTTTATTCGTAATAGATAAAACGGCCTAAAAATAAAATCATCTCATTCTTTTATTGTTTTTTAAATCAAACGTTAAAACTTAAGATCGGGCGATCGATTTTCTTGAATTCTAGCTTTCGAAAGTTCTAAACCTACACGTATTTGTCGTTTCTTATTTTATAATTCCGAAAATTGGGATTGTTGGTAGAAACTAACGATCGAACGTAATAATTCGTATAAAAACAAGCCAAGACAGACCTCAGGCTACAATACATTATCCTACGTTATAAGTAGATATGATATGTTACACTGTTACTTATAAATAAATTTCAGGACTGACCATTGAACTTGGCACTCATTTAGATCTCACTTTTGTCGTTGAAGACAACAACCAAGGCATTTATCATGATATTGAACTTGGCTCTCATTACACATTTATGTTTTGATTGGATATTATATTAAATAGACATTTACGCGCAATCGTCAAAACTAACTATCTCGTTTTTTTTTTAAAAAACACAAAGTTTGGATGTGAATTAAAAATTTTAAAAATTTAATGTATTTTTAAAAAGTTATAAATAATTTAATTTATTTTTAAATACATACATTAATTAAAAGAATATGTGACGTCACATTGGGAGGGGGGCTTTTATTAAAATGTGACAACCTGTGAACGGACCCCAGGACGGGGGGAGGGGTTCAATAGTCCTAAAATTCGTGTGACGTACTTTATGGATGGCCCCTTACTATCGTTTTGACTTGTATGTACTATGTATTAATATGTATGTGTAGACTGAATTTTCCCAGAATAAAATAATACATACTCAATGGTTTTTAGTTAAGCGTTCCCTTATAGTAGTTTTATGATGATACTATTTCCGATTTTCTTTTAGTCTAAACATAACTATGAAATTTGGTATTATGAAAAAAAGCTTACTTATCGCCGATCTGAATAATGTGTAATACCATGACTCAAGTGTTACTAGATATATGTAGCCAAAAATAGCCACATTGATATACCTATTTAAGTTTAAAATACGCCACTTACGAGGATAAAATATTTTTAGTCACTTTAAAAGGATTTCATAGATAAGAGAACATGTAGGTACCACCAATTTTGAGTTATGACCAATGTTAATATTTGCCTTAGTTCCACTTGTCATTGTACTAACTTGAAATTATTATTTATTGGACAATTGAATATGTTACATAAAAATATAATCATTTTAAAGCATTAATAACTCTTAAATGATTGATATTCGCTAACTAATAACATTCAATATTTTATTCGTGCCGAGAAACTTTTGTAAACTTGAAGGGAAAGGGACCTTGAAAGTAATTTCCAACAAAATTTACCTTAAAAAAAAATCGGAATAAACTTTTCTTTCGATCTTTGATGTTATTTATGTTATTCCCGGACTTAATCTACCAGCACTTAATTTCAACAAAACAGTAATTTTTGCCTGAAAGAGTAAGAAACACGTACACATCTAAAATAAAAAGTTTGAAAAACTTATCATTTTAGATTCAGATCTACTCTGTCAAGACTCCAAGAGCGACACGTCGAAGAAGATCTACTAGCTATTCTGAAGCGACCTCATCAGACTGTACCTATTCTACCCGTAACCTTATACCTTGCACCTACCCTTTTTTTACGTAAAAACCAATATAACTAAAAAGGAAGTATGGAAAACAATTCAGCTTTTTATCGTGATAAGCACTTAAAACATTTAGCGATAATAAAAGGTGACAGATTTAACAGACTATTAAAATTAAAACATATTGCTAAACTGTACGAATAATTGATTTAAATTGTAATAAAATAACTGGAAATGTTCAATATATATTTATGTAAAAAATGATCCCGGACTTTGATCCGAGACAGTATAAAAAATAAACTTTTAACGATTTATTTTTATAATATAGATAGCTAAGATGTTATGTTTTAAAAGACACTAACTAAGCACTAAATATGTTTTTTTTTTTAAGTAAATAAAATAAGCTAAGAAATTGCCATCTAAGTATTACGTAAACATCTACGTCAATAGCCCTTATTTACTTAAAGATAACGCAATGACATTACTTTAACGTACTCGGTTCAAAATATTTAACAACTTCCCTACTTTTGTTAAAAATACTACTAAAATTATGTCGATTTTGATTGGTACATATCATGGGAAGGTTTTTAAGGTATTATTTTTCTTAAGTAAGAGAAGACAAGTTATTTATCCATACAAAAAGATTTTGAAATGAATATTACATATACTCGTAGTATAATTACGTAACGGGTTTTATGTTCATCGAAAATATATAGGCAAATTATATCCCTATTCCTTTTTTATAGTGGGGAAATCCTCATAGGATACCCATGGACCTCGGGGAAGGACCACGGGTTATGTCGGACTTCTACCCACCAAAACCCCACCGTTAATCTTTCCGCTGCAGGGATCGTATATCCCCACTAGCAAAAAAATATCCGTGGGAGAGTGTATCTGTGTGAGATTTCTTTTAGAGTTCGCCGGAAAGTAAAAAATAACTTATTTATCTGTTCATTTCAGCCAATTCAGTTTTCGGTCTACAAAAGACAGCTTTTTTGTCTACAACTTTTAAACATATTCAATGCTATTATTACGCACCGAATTAATTACAAATATATGAATTATTCGCAAATATACGTAGAAAAAAGAATTTTATTTTTTTTAATTATGAAGTCTGGAAAAATATAATAAATATGAGTTAATCAAAGTGACAACATGCAAATATAGTTTTAAAAATTTATCATGCCAAAAATATAAATACCTAGTGATTAAGGATAAGTAAAAAAGTATCGTTGCAAAATGAAAACATAAAACTTTCTCACGTTCTTAATGTTGATTTTTTTAATTTTATAACATATTTACTTAAGTTGATTATTTTATAATTAAGAAAAAATACAATAATACGTAGGTATATAAAAACTCATTTCACCTGCATTTGAAACGAATAAAAGAAAACTAAAGTTGTCTACAACATCTGTTAAACACAAATTATTATAGGTAGTTACATTTTATTTAAGTACAACAGAAAACGAATCAATACAGCAAACGCCTTCGAATAGGTATAATATTTTAATAGATTCTCGTTAGGTTATTTTTCTTGGGTTAATAATTGCAGATCCAATATTATAATAGCATTTAAATACCGTTCCTACACGCTCCACAGACAACAAAAAGACTCCCACGACTGCTCGCAACCCTAAATACTACTTATATTTACAGTTAGCTATACATAAACGTTTTAAACGAATTACAATAGGCACTGAAATCGTACGACCTTGGTCGTAAATTACGTCCATATAATCATTTATCTAATTACGTAACCATACCGTAAATGCTATATTATTGATTCATAACAACTAGCACGCGTTAAACGGAACTTTGCTAACTTTAAAAACATTCCGAGACCGTATTTAATCGCAAATAACTAACCTAATTCAATAATAAAAGTTGATAACCTAAAAATTGTTAAAGGGGAACGTTGAATATGTACTGAAAGCAACGTTGAAGCGCTAAGCGGGCGCAGTAGGATAGAAAAGTTGTTTTGAACAAAGAAGTGTGGTCGAGTCGAAAATAAAATGTCTTCGTGAGGCCCAGAATGGAGCGGATGTTATATAGCTACGTAGATAAAACCTTCCGCCGATCGCAGCGCCCCTGCCGGCGACTGAACGAAACTTACTTCATGCCGCGTACCCTGGGCGAGTCGAGTTGCGACGGCAGAAATACAATATATCTATCTATTTATTTTTTATATATTTTACACAACTTAAAATTGTTCATTTTAAAGTAATTGTTATATATAAGCTTTCACATAACTGTTGTATGATTGAAATTAGTCATGCTTTTTGGTGATATATGTAATGATTTCGTAATAATTACTTAATTACCATCCTAATTGCTGTCGTTTACAAAATACGTATGAATAATTATTAATCACGTATTTATTTGTTCAAAATACAATTTAGTCATCACTTTGTAACGTTGATCTTTAATTAATTATGTACTGGCAACAAATGTTTAGTATTAATATTGATGCAGTGTGTTATTTAAGGTACTATTACAACTTTATTTACTAAACTACTCTTTATCTTTATTATATACTCATTTAACTGGGTAATGTACACACACAGTAAAACAAATTTGAGCTTTAAACTGTTTATTACACCAAATTTATTCTATAAATTGTTCTACTTCAAAATCCCTTTGAATATGCCCATTCTAGTAAATCATTAACAAAGTCACCCTTGACTTCGATGAATTTACCTAACTCGTGAACTCTCGTTTCAACGTAACGATTGTTTTTAGTTTTCAAGTATTCTTTAATAAGGTCGTTCATGAGCCAAATGTCACCCTCGATCTTTTTAATTTTCGAAATCTTTCGCATTCCCCTAAATGTGATGTCTAAGTATATTGGAACTTCATGATTTCTCGTTCTTTGAATGAAGTAGGGTAAATTTTTAGCTTCTTCTTTAGGAGGAATCCATCCGGAAGGATATGACTCTTTTGGCGTTACTTGAGGAATGCTTTCGAACGGAAGAAGTCTTTCTACATATTTCCATTCTGGTGGGTTTTTTACTATTTCGAAATCGTATTGCTCTTTTACTCTTTCAACAAACGGGGAATGTGCATAATTCGAATATTTTCTTGACGACAGTACCTGTAACAATAAAAAATTACCAATTAATAAACAAAATATAATGACGTGTTATTTTAAGGTTATGTATTTCGTATCGAAAACAATTTCTTCGATACATTATATTATTAAAGGAATTAAAAATAACAAGAAAAATATTAATAATCAAAAAACCTGAAAAATTGCATTTCGCAATACAACAGAGAAACTTGTTTTTAGGGGTGTACAGCCATAGTCTGTCACATGTCGCGGCCAAAGCGACATTATATCACGACGCGGGTGAAAATAATTAAATAATTACCGATATTGACTTCGGGGCAACTTTTGCACCTAAATCTGCAGTGTTGTTCAGGATCAACCCGGTTTTTCCAACAAAAAATCGTGCAAACGCGCACTGTGAACGCCACACGGTCGCCATTTTGAATAGCGAATAGAGCGCTGAGCGATTGCTTGCTACAAGAGCAATAAGAACTATATTATTCGTTTCGAAGGAAACATTATGGCGGACGCCTGCAGACATTTGGGCTTTTCAAAAATCGTTTTCTAAGTTTATTTGCGTGTTTTTATTGAACTTTTTCGCATATTATGGTGCATTGAGTGTCTAATTGACTTTTTATTGTGGTTTTTGACAGTTTGGTTGGATAAAGTGTGAGTATTTAGTGAGTACATAACGGAGGTGCGCCACGGGTAGGGAAATGATTTGGTGCTTTCTGTCTCTTGGCCGACGCACACGCAGCGCACAGCTGTACTCTGTAGGTGGCGTTGCGGGCATACGACCACCAAAACATGAGATTTTCATGACTTTTCCGAACATTATTTTTGCGTTTCTGACGTATTTGTCGTAAATATTATTGAATATTTAGTATATATAAAGCTTAGCGTTTCGTTTTATTGCGTTAATAAGAAGTATAATAAAAGAAAAATATGTCATAATTGTGCGCGAACTTGGCAATCGTAATGCATCGCTTTTGTTTATCACATATCATAAGCACCTCTTTTGAATGATTTACGTAAGTTATTATTTAATTATCAAGTCTTAAAACGTAAATAGTTCGAAGAATAACAAACTTTTTTTGGAAAACAACAACAATTCATCGTTATATTAAGATTATTAAGTTGACAAAGTCAAGAATAATACAACGATGTCGATTTTACTAATTATTTTATTTTATTAATTTCAGATTTCGTAAGAATACAACAGAAGTAGAAAATAATGTTTAAATGACGTCACAAGAGAAGATATTACTACTTGAAAGAGCTTATTCTTCAAACAATTATAGAAGCAGTGAATTCTGTGTTATAGAAAGATTAATTTATATTTTATAAATTATACTTGTAAATAAAAGTAAACAATACAAAAACAGGAAGAGTTCTACTTACATTCAACTTGTTTATTGTTGATTTTACTTTGAATCAAGATTTAAAGTTAGCTCTAATACAAGTGTTAACTAATAACAACCTAATGTCGGAAGTACAGAGCAAATCTTTATCTAACATTCCAACATGAAAACTAAACAGCTTAAGGAAGAGTCAGACAAGAGTATAGATGAGGAAGCTGTAGTGGAACCAAAGACTCGGGCTCGCAAGAAGGCTTCTGACTTGGAAGAGGAAAAAACTAAAACCAGCCAAGATGAACCGAAGGCCCCTCAGGAACCTAAGAAGCCAGCGGCCAAACCGAGAGCAGTAATCAAGAAGAAACCACTAGGCATCCGCAAAACAAAGAATTTGAGAGGCAAAAAGGTAGCAATAGCAAAGAAAAATGTAATGAAACAAGGGGCAACCCGGGGGAGAAAGCCTGCAATTAAGAAACAGGATATTTCTCAAGATAAGGAAGCCGTCCCATTGATACCTGCCTCTGAGATTAAAAAGGAGCCTGTTGATGATACTACACCTAATTCCAGATCTTCTAGCCCGAAAACAACTGGAAGAAGATCAAGATTAAGTTCAGATATGGTCATGATGAAGTCTGTGCTAGGGGACTCCCCCACTATCATTCTAGGACCCCGCACCAGCCCATATTCAATGCGCTCCGAAAGGAGTAATAGTCCTTCTATGTTTGAAGGCAAAAACCTTAGGAGTGGTAAACCAAGAAAGGCCAAGAACATTCTTTTAAATGAAGTTGTCATAAAGGAACAAAAGAAGAGGAGAAGGCTGCTGTCAGATTCTAAACCTGAGGCTCCGGACACTTCAGAAGAATGTAAAAAACTTAAAAGGGGACGCTCCTGCTCCAGAGATGGCAGCGAGATATCAAAATGCTCAGACATCACAGAGTCAGACATTAGTCTCAATGAAACGCTTAATGATACTGAGAGTAAGGAGCTCAACAAACAAGTAGACAAACCTAAGACTGAACTAGATGTAGATATTGATACTAATGTACAGATCTCGACTATTGGAAAAGTGCCTTCCCTAAATGTTGACTCCAAAACAGAAACCAAACCTGACTCTGAACCTAGTTCCATAGGAAAGGAAAAGAGACGATTGAGCTTAAAAAGAAGTACTTCATTAGATTCCGACAACAATAATAGTAATAGGATTAAGATTAACAATTTAAATTCATCAGACATTGAACTCAAATTGTTTGAGACTGAAAATGATACGCTTTTAGAGGAACGTAGTAGTATATTAAATTGTATGTCAAAGACGTTTAATTCAAAGGAAGTTTCAAAGAATATAAGGAAGGCTCGCCGGGGAAAGAAGGCGGCAGCGGCGCCCAGATCGGCTACTAACCAAAACTGTAAAAATGGCACCTTAGCTAATGACTTAGCCGACGATAAGCCAGACACTGTTGATAGTTTAACAAAGGAAATAAATGATCTCATTAACAACTTAGATCAAAACATTGACTGCGATCAAGATCTGCCGACCGAATCTAGTACCACCGCAGCGGATCCGATGCAATCTAAATCGGTTCGCCAATTCTATGGGCCTTCGAAACCTCTTGGGGATAACAATAGTATTGTAGCCCCAGACACCCCTGTCAAAGACAAAGAACCCAGCATGCAGATAGCAAATGAAAGCACACCCTCAAAGAATGATGACAGTGAAAATATAAGACTACATTACGAAGAAGATTCGGCTGAGAAGTCTACAGATCAGAATAGGCAAGAGGTTACTTACAAGCGAACCACCATAGCTAGTATAGACAAATTGATGGACAGGCTTAAAGAGTTTGAGGAATTTGATAAAAGAAGGCAACGGCAAGAATCAGAGTCTAAGTCAAGTGACAGTAAATCAGTTATGGTCACAAATGATGTGGTCCTAATACCCAAATCCGGAGCTGATATTAAACCATTAAAGGATATGCAACCCGCAAAATCTCCTGAAAAAGTTATTGAAAAAGAAAATGTATTGAGCTGTTTTGAAAACAATTCTGCTATTTCTATAGTAAAGAGGGATCAAGTCCGACGCTCTATTGATGTGGAGCTTCCAAATTCTGTCACGTTAATTAAGAGGAACAGTGTGAGCGCCCGCAAGGAATCCACAAGTTCAAATCATTCGAGAGAATCCGATGCAATTAGTATATTCGAGAAGTCTCTAGGCAAGGATGTCACGCTGACGGAAATAAGGAAATCCGTCGACAGACCGAGCTCTACGTCACAGATTGACTTGCATACATTCGCAACTTTACAGCCTAACAATCTCACGCAGACAATAGGAGGCGTTGTATTAGACTCCAGTCAAATATCTATTACGCCACGCAGCGTAGAGGCGAAACTTAACAGCAACGATGTGCAAATAACCAAGCGTAATTCAAGGGATTCTCTATCCCGAAAATCGTCTAACTCAGGCACCGAATTTGACGACAAAATGGCTACAATAGAAAAGATTGTATCTCCTCAACATCAAATCAAATCACCGGAAATTTCCATAACACCAACTCCTGTAGCTGTGAAGTCTCCTGAATCACAGCCTGTAGAAACAGAAGCTCTCGCGCCGCCCTTGGAAGATGTAAAAACCGTTCCCGAAGATACAAATGCACTACAAAGTGCTACTAAACTCGAGTCAGCCGATACTACTCACGTTGAGGATAAAGCTGAAATAATAAAAGAAGCAAAACAAGAAGTGACTGAGGAGAAACCTAAAACAGACGTAGACGAAAAAATGGAAACAGAAACTTCAAAAGACAATGAAACTGACGTTAAAAAAGAGGAAGCTATCGAAGTGAAAGTGGACGAGAAAGCTAAGACTCCTAGAATTAAGTCTGCGCGGAACTCTACAGAGATTCAAGCTGGACCGAGCAACATGTTCCACGAGACGCCTGAAAGTCAAAAGCGTAAAGAAAACGTGTTAAGAACGCTAGGCCTATTAACTCATAAGGCAGCCAACGAAGCTAAGATTAAGAAATTAAAAGAAAAAGAATTGATTTACGGGCATAACTATAACATAATGGGGAAGGGAAAAGCGTCTAAGTCTGACTATACTGGGACGCTGAAGACAGTGATCAAGTTGAATAGAGGGAATGGTGATAAGAAGAAGCATAGGAGCTCGTTGAAGATGACTTTTCAGAAGAGCAAGAATCGCGGTAAACCTCCCATGGAGATCGGAGAGGCTGGTACCGAAGATGACGCGTACTACACCATTGAACGACGCGAGGTGAGATTTCTTTTATTTACAGTAATGTATGTACAGCAATTATTTATGATGTATGTTTGTTGATCACAATGCAAAAAATACTGAAACGTATTTGACGAAAGTTTGGTATGCCGGTAGGACAGGATAGGATAATTTTGAATCCAATATATATAATCCAGTAAAACTGTGGGCGCCACTACTAATACTTCTGTATAATTCTGTATATGTAAAAGTGGACATTTGTTATTATTGTACTCAAAAACTAATCCGTGTTTTTGGCTACAGTTTAACATGATGGTAAATTAATTTTTACACACATAATACTTTTTAACCGAGTATTAGCACGTATTACGTAATAAAAATACACGAGTAAAGGCGCGGGGTAGGACTAGTCTATACATTACCTGTGTGCTCTGATAGTTATGCCAGTAGACGTATTAGTAATTTCGTAAGTAAACTTAACTTAAGTTTAAATAGTTTATGTGAAACCACGTGAGCTTAAAGCTCTCAAAAGCTCCTATAAGGTAGTCTTTTATAAAGCGAATAATATGCCTTCAGTTTAAAGTTTTATATTTATTTATAACTATTTAGTAATAACTATCTTTTGCTTTCATTTATAGCCATTTAAAGAACTTAAAATATTTTAAAATCAGAAATTATAATATGAAATTATTAATTCGAAATAAATAAAAAAACATTTTGATTATCTTTTACTATGATAGTTTAATATTTCATATCCAGTTTATTTACATTATAGGTATGCAAACAGCACTTACAATTTAATCCACTGTACTCGCGTTTACTTTTTTTCTAAATATTACGTCGAACAATTATTAATTTTTTTTCTCTTGATGTTATGTTTAAATCGCCATTATGAAATCAATAAACTTTTGCATGATTTTGTTTGTAAAGTCGCTTTATTGACGATAGTTGAACGCTACGACATCATAAGAAAATACTGTCGTTTGTGCATCTTTGTCGCTCGTACCACACTCTTGCTTGCACTTAAAGCCTTAAATGGAATGCCTCAGAGCGAGGTAACGGCGTAGGAGTCATGTTTTTTCGTGCAGCGAAATAAGACATCAAAAGATTCATAAATTGAAAATAATATATTGTATTTTTCATCCGCAGGGCGTTGCCGCCGCAGCCACAGATGGTTCGCACAGAAAGTCTCATTACAGTAACAGAAGTAACAACCATGGTGTGTGGATAATCACTCTAACTATTTAATGCTATGTGCTTAACGTTTTTATTGAGTTTTTACCTTCTTGTAGTGAGTGTGGGTCAAATATTGCAAGCACAAATTTGGACCTATTTATGAGTGTTTGCCCAAGATGAAATTTCGTAGACAATATTGTTTGCATTTAACTTCGACTGTATGGTGTCATCAACCCTAACTATAAAAGTTAGGGTGAAATTTTAATTAAAGCATAAATGTATATATTTCTTAGATTAAAGTTAAAATTAGATCAACGATCTAATTAAAAAATTGGACTAAATATCTTAGATTAAGTTTAAAAAAATTACAAAATACCTTAAGATATTACTTTTATAGTTATATAAATACAAGTATTTCATTTAAGGCACCAAACATTATTATATAGTTTATTTCAGTTTAAAACTTTAAAGCTTTTCTTACAATATTCCTAAAATATATCAACTCTCATTTAATAATTCTAATTATTATACTAAAACGTTGAGCTCATATCATTTTTAAGCATCAGGCTTTTAACAAATTGTATATAATTAATTTACCTTAAAAATATTCTCATCTAATTCAATGTCTAACTGCCAATGAAACCCTGATGCTGCAACTATATTAATTTTAACATATTAAATGCATGATTATTATCAGGTAAGTCAAAGATTAAGACCTTTAAATGTCAATATTTACCATAAATATATGTATTACTATGAATTCATTATATGGGTAAACATTTAAACAAATTAAAACATTTAAAAAACATTTAACTGCAAGTAGTTTTAAGTGTTTAATTTAGTTTAAAATTTTTTAATATTTTGATCTATAATCTAAAAAATACTATATCGAGAGTCAGTTTTAGGCATTTTTTTCACAATATTCATCTTCACTACAAAATAACTACATTTATAATTGTTATTATCGTATTTATTTTTACATTTCACTTTTAATAATAAAAATATCTTATGTTATATTAACGCACTTGATTCACACTTTATCTGGTAAAGGTTTCTTTATATCATACAATTTTGCACACAACTTAAAAACTTGCCTTTTTTGTAACAAAATTCAAACGGGAGCTTTTGAGCTTTTGACAGAGTAATGAGTTGAATGACATTGAAAAGAGATCTTAGAGTAACCTTCTTCTGAACATAGGCATTTTTGACCAGTCGAACAACTGACTGGAACATAGCCCTCGAAATTTTGTGATGTTTGATTTTGTGAAGTGTCGAAAAAATACCACAAGCGTGATTTAGAACTCGTCGCATTTTAAACATTTTTAAAATGTTGTGCATTCGGTAATAATGTAACAACAAGAAAATGTCCTTAAATAGATCAATAATTCTCCCCAAAACAGACGCGGAAGCTGCTCCCGAACCGGAACCGAAAGAGACACTCAACCTGGTTATACCGGAGAAGGCGTCCTCCTTCAGCATCCACCCGGGCCGGCTCTGCATGGACCAGTGCTTCTACTGCGGGGGGAAATTTGGCCTCTTCGATACGCCCTGCCATATCGCCCAGATGAAGAGTACTGAACGCCAGAAGAAAGTGCTTGACAGTAAGTAGCCTATTACTTAGAACAGTCTTAGTAGTCAGAAAAATTTCCTTCTCGGAAAAGTCTCTTGTCCAGGAAGGAATAATACGACACATTGTTCCTAATTTATATAAATAAATATTTTATAAAAGGTGTTACAAAATAGGCAGGAGTTTCTAAGAGTCTTCCACCATGTCTCGTGAAAAAAGCAACATTGAACTACTTCTATTATTCAATTGTCCTATAAATATGAACCTCAAGATCCCAACCATAGAGTATAAAGCACGCTTCCACACTCCACAGACGAAGAGAAGTTGACCATAGACAGTTGTCTGTGCGACGCGTGCTACCGGCACGTGGACCGGCGCGCCAACTGCCCGTCCTACCGCAAGCGGCCGCTCGCCAAGCCTTTAGATCTGCCGCAACCGACTTCGCCTCCTAATCCAGCGTGAGTCTTAAGAAATACCTTATGGGCTTCTTGGGAAGGGTTTCTTTAACCCAGGTGCAGACCTGCCTGAGACAGCTATGTGGACAGATAGAGTTCCAATTTCAATAGTGCTTATGGTTTTTTCTGCCTAAACTAACCAGCGAGTAGCACAAATGTATTCTGTTTATCCTGGTAGATCTATTGATGAAATGTCCACACTATATTTTGTAGTATTGTTATATTCATGTACCCATATAGATAAATTTCAAGCCATTTATTTAGATTAGATCAGGGAATCAAAAAAACTAAACTAGTATTGCTTTGAGACTCATTTATTATCTCATCTCTTCCACAGGCGTGAAAAGCCAGCCAGTCCCGAAGAAGAGAGCGAGGAGGAGTTGGCACCAGGTAGACTGGCAGCATGCCATACGAGCGGCTGTGGCGCGCCCGCTGACCACTCCATCCGCCGCAAGTGGCTCATCAAGATGCGGTCCAGTGTCAGCAAACTGGTGAGTTACTGGGGACAACAACAGCGAACTTATCAATACTTTGTTTTTGTAAAGTGGATTGACCTTTAGAAAGGGACAGTCTTCTGATTTCAGCTTTCTAGTGCGTTATCGTTTTCCTACTTTCTACATAGCTATGGGACAGTATATATACATAAATAGTTCTTGTTTTTCTCACTTAAATCTATAAACAGTTAAAATTGTGATCATTAAAATCAAGAGTGATTTTTTTTCATTTTATAAGAAAACATTGAACTTAAAAACCACTATCAGATTCTTACAGCCTTGTAGTTGTCCATAGCAAAAGAAGATAGTTAATTAATATTTTTATTTTCAGTTAAAACTAGAAGGGGATTATCCCGGTCTTCATACAATACCGTTGTGTGGGGAGCACTACCGCACCCTCACACCACTCATGGCCTGTGTGTTGTGTCAACGGAGACTCACCAAACATCATAATTTACATTTCATTCACCATGTAAGTTTACCTGTTATATAGATTTTTGTATTCAGTTATTTTTATACTATCTCAGTAACGTTAAAATCACATAATAGTCAGATTTGTATTATATGTAAAAAAAAAATTGTCTCATTAAAACAATATATCTTAAAAATTAACATTAATTTGGCTCTATGTATTATATGTATGTATTAACAGGAGATATGTAATTTATTTATTGTCTACTTGTGCTTGTAATTAGTGTTCTGAAGTATTATTATTATTATTAAAGTATGAAAATAAAATTTCAGGGCTACACAGACTTGAATCCACTACTAAAAGAAGCAGGTATCCCGGTGGAGTTTAAAGAGAGGCCGGTTCTATGCAAAGTGTGCCGATATTACTGCAACTTGTTACAACGGCCCGGTCACAATGATAACCATGCACAGGCTTACAGACGCAAGTAAGTGGAATCTAATTATAACCTTTGGTTTCCTACATGCATATACATATTATATATTCATACTTCAATCCTATTAGTAGATTATTTCCTTGATCTTTTCTATGATTATCTAGTGATGCTTAACAAAATTGGAAGATAGATGTTTTCCACATTAATTTAACATGCTAACAAATCCATCTTAATAGAATAAGATTACAATTGATTGATTACTTCCTGTAATACAGAAAATAATTTTTGCTTTTCTTTGCCCCTTCGAATAAACTTAGTAATATTTTCAACACTGAATATGATTTACTCAGAAATTAGACGTTGAATAGAACATTAAATAAATATTCATCCATGTACTTCTTAACTTACAGATTACTACAAATATACAATGTCGAAATCCCACCCGAATTGGAGCAACAAACAGAAGACAATACAGCCCTAGAAGACTGTAATAATAGTGCAAATAAACAAAAGAAAAAGACCAAAATAAAGACCAAGCAACGGAAGTCCACAGAACCGGAGAAAGACAGTGAATCCTCTGAAAGGACTACAGAAAGCTCTCCAGAAAAAGAGAAGTTAAAAGAAGAGATTCTAGAAGCTTCCAGTAATCAACCTCTAGAAGAAGATATAGAGAGTCTGATCTCTTCTAATAAAATACCAGTACCAGGTGCAAAGCCAATGGATGCCGTTCATAGCGACTCAGAAATGGATATGATGAGTGATGAAATACCCCTTCTACCACTAGATAAACAGACAGAACTCAGATATTTACTCCAAAAACAAAATAACCCGGCACAATTCCAACACAAGGCCAACTTAACACAGAAGAACAAAAATATTCTCAAAGTGCAAAATGTTGGCATTCAAAAGATTAGTACGCAAAGTAAGATTAATGAGAAGAACGCCAAAAGAATACAGAAAATTGGACAGATTGTAGCACATAAGGATAAACCAGCCAGAAAGGAAGGGGAGTTAGAAATATTCGATCCTGAAAGACCTAAAGATACTCTTTACAAGAACATATCTCTGAACGACGAGTGTACAATAGAAACTATACCGAACAAGAAACCAGCCGATATAAATACCTTAAAGAACAAATGGCAGTTATCGGAAAGCTTTAGCCAAGTTAAGAAGAACTTGAGTGAACTATCAAAGAAATTAGACAAGGATCCAAAGAAAACTTCAGATTCCAAATACTCGAATCCAGTTAAACGGTTAGAAACTAACCCTTCTATCTCCGTTCGAGAACTGTTCCCTGGGGAGGAAGAAATGAATCTTCAATGTAATATAGAGTTTAGTAGTGTTAAAGGAGTGACTCCTGAAGGTTGGGAGAAATGCAATTCGGTTATTCAATACGATTTGGAAACTAAAAAGCTATGGAATGAACTGCAGAGACCATATGGGAATCAATCCAGCTTTTTAAGGCATTTGATTCTGTTGGAAAAGTATTTCAGGAGCGGGGACTTGGTATTATCGCATAATGCAACACCCCATGCGGCGAATTACAGTACATCTGTGCAAAGCAGGCTCAAAGCATACGACAATGTAGCTATAGAACCTCCAAAACCTTCAAGTCTGATCGAGTTTAGGAAGAAACCGTCAATGAACGGCAAAAGCTTGCTGAAGTCCAGTCAGAATTCTGAAACGAAGAAGTTTATGCCTCCGCCTGAGTTTGCTAAACCGAAGCCTAAAGAGAAGGCGAAAACAAAGCAATTGCCACCAGAATTAATTGCTATAAACACACCCAATGCTCAAGGCAGGAAGGCAATTCAAAATGTATTGCACAATATTCAGCAATTAGTTAAAGGAGTTTCTGCATCAGATCCTACTGAAGTGGCAGCGGCGCCTTTACCCAAGGAAAAAGAGAAGAAAGACTCGAAAGGAGAGGGGAAAGAGAAGAAAGACTCGCCTGCGCCCAAAGAGAAAGAGAAGAAAGAAGGGAAGGGTACACCTAAGAAGCAGAAAGGTGGTTGGAGGCCGACTCTGATGCCTATTACACAGGTAAATATTATATCTTCCTTCAAATTATTAATTTAAACATGAATGAAGTAACAAAAGCTATTTTTGTACAGTTATTAATTGTAATGTAAATGTTCATTTATAATACATATTACATTTTCGGACGCAGGTTGAATATTTTATTTGATAGTGTTCAATAAAATCTTATATGTACTTTACTACAAATATTTTATTAATATTTCAGGAGAACCTCGCGAAGATCGCTCGGGAGCCTCTCAAAACTGCAGTGGATGGCCACAGCTTACCGAGCCTTGTCCAAGTGCTGTCAGCCGGCAACCGATACCACATCACATTCGAGGACTACAACAAGATGTGCCTCATCCGCAAAGAGAGGCAGCAACGCCTCCAGGAAAAGGAAGCCAAAACCAAACGACCCTCCGAAGAAACCACCGTCGTCACAGAAATACAAACCTCCGCGATGCTCGGCAACGGAGGCACTGTAGTACAAAACATCACCACAGACAAGGAAGACAAGAAAGAATTTAGCGAACTGCAGATAGGAGCCAACGCTGCGACGATACTAAAAAACGTCGGGTTGAAGAACATCACTATCGCCCCCATACCACCGAAAACATCGACGATGACGTCACAAACCCTATCCCTAGTAACGTCACCGTCTATTCTTTCCACACCAATCAAAATGCCCATTCTAACAGCGGTTCCTATAACAACAGACTCGATACAGAACAGTGCTGTAGTAACGAGTTCTATAGTGATGCCCAAGATACCCAAATCGCTGACAGTTATACCGCAAACCGTGGTTGCGAACCAGGTGGTTCCGGTTGTGACCACGGCCCCGTCGCAAACTGAGCCGAGGCCATAACGAAACCTGTACTTTTTGGTTGTCTAACAGCCAAAAGCGCGGCAAAACCAGCTAGTGTAATAGTGCAGTGGAGTGTTGTGATAGTGTCGGTTTTGTTCGCGTGTGACTCAGTGACTGACCGCAATAAAGTGAGAACCAGAGGAGCCTTATTTGTAAATATTAGTTTAATATCGAGCTGTGAATACGGAGGACGGCGCAAATGGTATGAAGTCCATTATTTATTCTTATTTATCCGTCTCCAATTTGTAAGCAAAATACATTTACTGTGATCATTCGTAAATCTCTTTTTTTTTTCATTCCTCTCCTAACAGCGGTAGTCTTGTATTCCAAATTGTCTAGTCAGGACCGAAAATGCATTTATAATTTATTATCGACAACATAACAACTTCATAACATTTGCGTGAATAGACAATTTATTTGTAATTAAACTGTTTGAGTTATTATGGATTTGATTCATGTGTCTTCGGACGACTGTTTCACTATCTTACAAACATGCATTTTTTATATTGGGTCACACAATAATGTTTTAAAATATAAACACCCATTTTTTTTTGTGTTATAAAAGAGTTATTGTTACATGTAAGTAAAGAAAAATTAAATATTAACATATGGGACTGGAATATTGCTTTGGGAATGAACTTTGTAAAATATTTTGAGCTCAATTTAAAACAGCAGTTTTGAACGTTGAACAGATCGTAATAACCTCAAACAAAACGTAATGTATAGAGTAATTATGGATATATCATGAAGCATATTTTTCCATTTGTTATCATAATAATTGTTTTATAGAAACTAATACATGTATCGATAGCATAGTACATAAATAGCGCACTAATCAACCAAATATCATAGACTATCCATTGAGAATAAACAATATTTTATTAATTAAATTCTACAAATGGCCGACCAATGTTTTGAGTAAGATGTCCACTTGTGATGACATAGTCACAATGTATATATTTAATTAAGGCTCACGATTGATCGTAAGTGAATAACGTTATGAATTGTTGAATTAATGGATATATATAGTATATTATTTTGGTTCAATTTTGTAGATTACGGTCCAATGTTACATTAGATGATATGTGTTGGGGCGCTGCTTCTTATTGATAGTGCATTTAGGAAAAATTCAAAATGGTATATGGCAACATTGTTATAAAATATTTATTGTGTTTGCTTTTGTAGATCTCATGGTTGATGAAGTTGATGTAAATGTTGCCGTTGTTAAGAAAATATTTTCTATTTTTGAAAAAGAATTTGTACTGTATTAATTTGTAATTTCAGCTCAATTGCTTGATAAAATTACATATTTGACAATTATGTATGCATAAATATATTACTTGTTAAGTAAAATATAAACTTATGATTTTTTTGTTTGTTTGATACGAAACTTTCGAAAAAAGTATTGCTCAATTGATAAGCAATAGCAACTTTGTATATATTTTTTTGTAATATTTAAAAGACAAAACAATATTCGCATAATCTATGTATTCAAATACATTTTTTATTTTTTTTTTGTTTAATATCAGGTGATTATGATTATGTTTATTGATAACTCATTACTAAAGTACTAGTTTAAGTAATAATAATATAAGATGTGATTCTTCCTATAACACTTTATAAAATGTAAAAATAAGTATCTGATTGCCTCAAATTCAGTAACATGCCTAAATAATGCACTATAATTAAAAATGTACTCGGTCTCTACAGACATAAATCTTTATATTTATTTTTCTCATTTATTCTTATGAAAGTTGTATGAAAACTGATTACAATTTGAGATGGAAGCGAACGCCTCAACACGTAGAGAAAATTGTTATATAAACTGTATTTTAGTATTTGGAAGTTGGAATGTTTAATCTGTGCTCACAAGAACAAAATGGCTGCCACCGCCCGAATGTTTAGTTTCTTCCAAAGATAGCGATTTAGTTTACAGTAATATTATTATGATTTAGTTTTTATTTTACAGCGCACGCCGTGTTATGTGCCTGAGGTATGTATTGTCTAATAAACATATCCTTATCTCATCATATTTTGTTGTTTTTGTTTTTTTCCTAAACTGGAAACTATGCTGGTAAGTGGTAACCCTAATTTTGAAATTAAAAATATTGGCTGATTCTGCTTTATGTTCAATAGTAAATAGCAAAGCTTGAAATTGCAGGGGTGTCATAATATAAAAAATTAGCTGACCCGTGCCCACTTTGATGGGCATTATGTTAATTATCCTTATCCGGTTTTTAGCCTATGACACTCAGCAATAATGTGGCTTTCTATTGGTGAAAGAATTTTTAAAATCAGTTCAAACATACAAACTTTACTTCTTTATAATATTAGTATAGATAAAAACATAAACTCAATTCATATGTATAGATAGATATAAAAGTTATCATCATATTCAGACAAATTAATTAGTAATCATTTTTAATTTCTCACACATGGAAACCCCGTCAGGGTTTCATTGAAAAATCACATTCACGGAGTTAGTTCTTTGAAATGCAAAGATGCGCCATCACGCCAGAATAGTCTGTAAAGTGTCTGTCTATCACTAGTATAAAAAAAGGCCACTGAAAAAATCATATTAATCGTAAATTTCCAAATCGTAAAAATAAAACAAAGTTAGGAATCAAAACGTTTATTTTACCTCTAAGATTATACATATTTAATTTGCTATGAACCTAAAGAAAAAAATTACAAAGGTATAAATATTATAATGTATTAATATAATCTATGTCTGTCTTTACAATCTTTTATCATACCTTGAGATACGTGTAAAACGTATTTTAATCTTAATATGGCTAACTAGTCGCTGAAAGTTACTTGATGCCTACTACATAACTAATTAAAAGTTAAAAATAATTCTAAAAAGCCTCTATTACGGTTATTGGTTAAGTTTTTAAAGTAACTTCAATTAAACTAAAAGTAACATAACTAATAATAAGATGCGAATATATTATTTTTTTAAAACATAGATAATTAATTTCAATGATGTTTTGCATTTTTCGTTCCCTTCGTTCTCTTCCATTTCATTCTTCGATTTTGAAACCAAACCTTTACCTGAAATGAGATTTAGATTACTTATAAATATTTTAATTCCTTTTTTACTCTGTTCAAACAATATGTTATACCTATGAACGACTTTGACAAACTATAAATGACAGCGCCGATGTAATTAGCGCCAAAATTTTTTTTGCAAATATTTCATGATGTATTGTAAATATTTATTGATAAGTGATAAGTAGGTGTGCCCCGCCGTTTAACCCGCTTTATGACTGTATTATACACATAAACCTTCCTCTTGAATCACACTATCTCATAAAAAACCACAAGAAATTCGATTGCAAAGGTTTAAAGATTTAAGCATACATAGGGACAGTCAGAAGAAAGCGACTTTATTTTATACTATGTAGGTAAAGGTCGCGTCACGGATGTTTAGCGTTGGACGAGAATAGCTGCGCATCGGTGAATTGGTGCGAGAAAGACAACACGACTGGGGAACCAATCAACGCTCGCGCACCCGACGATCACGCGCCCCCGCGCCGTGCCGTCACTTCGATACCTTATTTTTGACCTCTGCGCTGGTTTCGTTCAGCGCTCAAGATTCGTGACGCGACATATATGTAAGAATTATACACCATACAATTAGGTATCTTACCTGTCTCTCAGTAAGATTCAAAGCTACAGCGATTTCGTATCGTCGTAGCCTAGTCAGATAGTTAGCGCGCGAGAACTCCGCCTCTAAACTACGAATTTGCGTTTTAGTGAAAGCTGTTCTTTCCTTTCGAGAAGCGGCCGGGGAATTTACTTCTGAAAACAGAATCAATTTTAATACATCACCAAATGGATCGCGATGCAGAAAAAAATGTGTCTGTTGTAAATCTTAGCGCAACAAAGTGAAACGCTCTTCCGCGACCGCGACGTCGCTTAGGTACCATCAGGCGACGCGTGAAATTAAATAAAGAAAAGAACGGATAAACCATGTTATTTTTTCAAGATGGCGGAAAATGCTCGTAAAATTGTTCGTTAACAATTTTAAAAAATCAAGCTTTTTCGGTTTATTTGCGTCAGCATTCTTATTTGAACAAGACCCTTTTCACGCTTACAATTTTACATGTAGCAATACTCGCTTAAAAAATACGACCCCATTCAAACTAATATATCATTTAAAGTTGGATAAAACGTTTCTTTACGAGTGTATTTTAAATAGGTATTCATTTAACATTTTAAGCTACACATTATTAAATTCAACCACTAAACAATTTCTGCCCTTTTAGTCTTTATTAAAGTTTACTATCAAATTGTAATTAAAGTTGGATTTATCTTCGCGACAATAAATCGTGTATAGTCTATAAGTCGAACAATAGTAAATATTTATCTGAACCATATGTGGGTCTAGACCAGACGCCGGCGCCAGAGTTCACTATTTTATTGGTACATACAGCTTCCCTTTAGGTGATAACAGGTGTGTTTTATTGTTTTGCCTCATACCTACCTCTATATCTTTATATCAACAATTAAATTATTATTATTATTTAACAAACATTGAGATTTTGTGGGACAAATATTTCTTCCGTTAATTTAGATCATTATCTTGAGATTTAACAAAAAAAAATAATTAAAATTAAATATTTGAAAATAATTAAATCGACATATTTATTCATTGCTATCTCTGTTAGCTACCACAATTGAAAATCGACACATCGAAACGAAGCTATTCACAGAGATTCAACTTGATAGTAATTATTTTTACATAAGGGATGTGTACTACATCCTTTAAGCGTAGGACCGGAAAAACGTACTACGAAATTTGTAGAACAATATGTTTGTTAAATAATACTAATAATTAACTAAGTTATAAAGAAAAATCAGCTGGTTAGTAATAATTTACGATGACCTCGTTATCGGTACATGTTGGAAAGAGGGGACTCTTTGATCAAACCATAGATTTTGTAGGATAAATATTTTTTCAAGTAA